>JAPYYQ010000342.1:0-71583 GCA_030522585.1 Anagyrus pseudococci
AATCCACGCACGCGAGCGTTTAGCGAGCGTGCGTGGATTTGCGCCCCGCGCACGCCGTTGCGAAAAATAAATTTATAACAATTTTAATGCATGCAACTTTAATGCTTCGAATATTTCTATAAAACTGCTTCCGAAATAGATAAGTAAAAAAAAAAGGTTTTTGTACAATTTAAATTATTTGATAAATGACCTAGTTATTATCTCAACTCGTTGTTACGTATACATAAAACATTAAAATGTCAAATTGCGCGAAAAAGACATAGATAGGCTCGTAAGCCGATTATGCTCGTTACCTTTTTCCCTACATTAATTTATTGTTACGTCACGATCGCTCTGATAAGACTGTACGTCATTTTTTTCCATTAATTCAATTCCATCGGATTTTTACATGTTACGCAAGCCCCTTTAAAAATTATAGGTTCTTTGAAGCGAGTCACTCACCGTTTGCGATTGGAGATTTTGTATCCGACAGTGCAGATGAACCTCCGAGCCGAGCTGCACGGTAACATTACTGTCCGGATCCTCGAAGAAAGGCCTCGGCTCTGGAGTCGCTCCAGTTTCCGTAGCGTAGCTCTCCTCTTCGTAGATCTGTAAGAACCGACAGGCCGATATGTTTATTAGAGAATATACTAGATTAAATTGCAGAAAACAATGTTTATTCGCAGTTGAAGCGATGGAAAGGCAACGAGAGTACAGAGCAACTCACCTCGGTAAAGGGAGAACTAAGCTCATGCCAAAAGGACTTTGGTAGATTTTCCAGCCCGGGAAATGGCTTGCCACCTGTGAAGCAAGCGACGTTTAACTTTAGTCCAAACTCTACTTTATTTTCAATCAATCATTTAATATGCGCGGCAGAGACAAGCGAATTATGAATAGCAAAAGAATAATAATGTAACAAACCAACCTGCAGAGATTACGGCTCTTGATAATCCTACAAAATCAATCAATAGAACGGCCAATACGGCCGCAAGTCCTTCCAGCCTCATATCCTATATTCAGCTCATCTCCGATTGTAAGTCCACCTATTAATGTGCCTTTTTACCTTTATCCTGAAACACACATATAAATACACACGTAAAGCAAAGAAGAATTATTTTTTTTCTACAAACTCCTCGCCTTTATTTTTAAGCTTTCATTTTTAAAATATTATGAAACATTTTTATATTTAAAGCAAAAAGACAAGAGTCGGTATTAGCAATAGTACGATGTTCATGGCAATACTAATTATCAGAGAGGGAATCGCTTTTAAGTAGACAAGGAAAATAAGCTTGGAGAGAGATTAAACGAGAATAACCGTTTGACAAGGTTCGCCTCCTTTTTTTCCATCGAAGCTCATTTCGCAAGCTCGGCTCTACAATAAAGTCATCGAGTTTTCAACTGTTTCCATCCTCGTTATGCGTTAAATCTTTGTAAACTTATATATTGTCAGGTTACGTGGTAGAAAAAGCAAGCCTATAACAGCGGCACTTGTGTCCCTGGCAATTTTTCTTGTCCGCGCGTGTCCAGCTGCGAGAGAGCTCCGTGCCGACCGGTCCGTTAGCACATGGTCGAACGAAAAAGTTGCTACGGGGGTGTAAGCGTCGCGGGCCGCTGTAGATACGAGTAGAGAGAGGAAGGAAAGAAGAAGAAGACCGAGCGAGGAGAAGAGGGGGGGCAAGAAGGAGGCAAAAGGGAAGGTATACTTTCTTCGGACCGATAGCAGCGGAGGCGGCTAGCCGGTATCTCGGCATCCTTTATCTCTCGACGCTATAGGGGGGGCTAGCCGGCGTACCGGGCAAAAGTTTCAAATTATTTCGCTTGTCTGCCGCAGGTGTTACTTGGCTAACAAGTTGCCTCGTTCCTTCTCTCCATGCTTTCACGCTCAGTTTCCATTTCCTCTCTTGTCGACTCTTTCTCCCTTATCTTTTCCTTCTTGCTCTCCAGCTGGCCTGGCTTCACCGCACGATTCTCCATTTGCCTTCTCTTCGGAATTTATATTTTATCTTTTATTTTTTTAGTCTCGACTAATAGATAGATACATAACTACAACAGCCTAAAACTCATTCTAACATGATACGTATACAATATATAAAGAGAGCTTGGGAGGAGGGGGTGAAAACGAATTCCAGGCAAGACACGAGAAAAATTCGGAAATGCCGAAAGTGAAGAGGAAGCGGCGAAACGCGCGTTTCAAACGTCGATTCAATCGGCTCCAATTACGATGAAAATCCGCTGTTGCAGCTCTGCAGAGGAACAGCAGGGGCTACTTGTTCGCGTTAAGCTCGTGACAAGCGTGGATTGACGGGTTGCCAGAGTAAAATGCAATGGGAAGCTGGCGCTAGTGAAAGCGAACAAGACCGATACGCCCGGTACAATAACGCTTCAGCCAAGAAACAAGATCGAGGGCTCCGACCTATTTCTTACCGCTTCAATTATTTCATTAGCATTAAACAACGCCGCTCATTTACATTGGCTTATTTTCATTTTTAAATCAAACTCTCTCTCTCTCTCTCTCGACGTTTATCCATTTCTCATAACGTTAAAATTATTTTAACTTCTTTTTTTTTCTGCTATCTCATGAGGACGACGAGGATGAAAAAGACGGTCAGTTTATTGCATCGAGACATTTTTCAAAATGGCCAACGAAAAAAGGTTGTTTGGGGGGGGCGAGAATATAAAGCTAGTAGGACTGCTGTTGCTGCTGCTGTTACTTTTTTTGCAAATGGAGAAAAAGAAAGGAAATAGCAAAAGCTGACTGGGCGTGAGGTCGAGGATATAAATAAGGCTGCGAACAAAGCTGGATGAACGAAGCGACGTTCCTTTTGTCAAGAGAGAGGGAGAGAGGGAGAAAACAAGGGGGCCGGGCTTCAATGCTCGTTAATCTACGACTAAAGGCCCGAGAGAGAGAGAGAAAAGCGACACTTTTTCAAAATGTAGCGAACAGCGATAGTTTCGATGCCAGCGGGGGAGGTCAGCAGATCGGAAAAAGACTGCTTGCTTATATTCTGGCAATCCGAGAGCTAAGTAATAATATTTTTCCATTTTTTTTTTTACCTTGTCCCTTTTTCCACTCCCCTCTTTCTCTCTCTCTCTACCACATAACAATTGCTATGAGAAAGAGTCGAATAGTGCTTTTTTCATTAGAATACATGAGCTTTTACGGGAAGTACATTCGTCGCGAAGATTGAAAGGTTTGAAAAGCGGACGACAATGAAGGGGAATATAACGAAACGACGAGGAGATGTTTAACCTCTGGTTCATTAGAGGAAAGCGCCAGGCCCAATGAGGATGGCAAGCAATTAATCCGTTACAACGCTCCGTACTACGAGACAAGTGAATATTCCAACTGGCAACGCAGCATGTCGCTCTCGCTCCTGTAAACTCGTCGAAAACCCTGCCCAGGCAGACTCATCGTTTTGAAAATCATTTATTTTCTCAGCCGTACTCACTGCAAGCACACTCTCCCTCGTTGTCTACTGCAAGCTCTACAAATCCCTAATTTCCACGAATAATTGAGCTTGTTATACACTTTTCGAATATGCCTCTCGCTGCTAGATCATAGGCCGGCCTAAACACAAAAGATAGTCCGTGGCATGTCGAGTAGTCGTTGCGAAACTGGAGCTTCAGCAAAGTTGCGCGCTCCCTTCCCCAAAAATTTTCCCAATAAATTCTGGCCCGATAGCCGTGGCTCGGCCGGGCCAACAATTTAGCCCGGCTTGGCATCTGGCAGATTTGAAATATACGCGCGCACTTTTGCCCTAGCATTGCCTCTTATTTACTTGCTTTTTTTCCATCCTCTCCCTCGCATGTCATCGAAAAAAGACCCATCCTTACCTCTCTCTCTCTTTCTCTCTCAAGTCTTTCCCTTTTCTTTTTCGCCACCACCCCACCCGTCCCATAGCTATCCTCCTCGTTGTTTTCTTCTTCTTCCTCTTATAATATCAGCTATAAGCACAAGCAAGCTCTCTTGACTATATCATGATTATTCGTATGATATTCCATTGGCTGATCGATTGATAATTTACATTAGACAAATGCCGTTCAATTGGCCTTTCGTTACTGATCGCTAACCCCTTGCCTACTTTGCCGTATCGAACGTACAAGCATATATGCACGCTCGTTTTGAATTAATTTCGGAGGAGAGCAAACGCACACCAGTGGACTCTGGTTCAACGTGCCTCTCTGCCTATACTCCTGCGCAAGCTTCAGCTCTCAAAACAAGCGATAAACGTAAGCTAATCAATCATGCATACACGCGCCTATCTCTCTCTCTCTCTGCCTGCCTCTGTGCGCGCGTTTGAGTCGAGCCACTTGCACTACAAATACATAATCGAGTCAATTTCCAAGTTGATTATTGCCATTGCAAAGGTAGTGGCGTCGGCGTTGCTTGGGCTTTTCCCTGCCAAAACTACTTTGACTGTATTTTTTTTTGTTCTTAATCCTTTCAACATAGTCTCTCTCTCACAGGCTCAATCAGTCTCTTCGGCTAGCCTTGTTCTATCCGGACAAGGGACCAAGAGTAGGTTAATGCACTGTTACGCCTGTAGCGTACTTTGTCCTCGGATTCAGCGACTAAGGCTACGCAAAGTTCATAGTTTACGTAGTAGCAAAGTAAGAAACAAAAACTCAATTCTAACTCGTTTTTTTTCTCTGCTTTTATCACTCCTTCGCTCTTATTTTTTTCTTTGTAAAAGGAGACGACTTTTAATCGAACCAATTTAAAAGGCAATTCAAGTTCGTAGTAAGCTTTCAATTAAACTATCGTCAAAAAGCTTGGGAAAATGATGAAAAATACTTTGGTGCCGTTACGCTTGCATTTGAGATACTTAATACTCGTATACAGATAAATCAGCGATAACGGCCCCTAGATGTTATTTATCTGTTTTCCTCCGACTACTTAATCCACTTGAATCTCCAATATGCAAACATGTAATGTATACTTCCTTCAAAAAGCCCACAAAGGGCCGAGCTTTCGATAAAGCACACTCTCTACGGCCAAACGAAGCTTGGTAATTGACTCTCGGCAAAAGTTGTACTCGCTCCTGGTATCTCATTATAACCGTTCCAATTACATTGGCAGATTTTCGCTTTTTTTCCAAGTACTCGTAGTTGAAGGGAGTCTCGAGCGTTGAGCAAGCATCAAGTCAAAATCGAATATTATCGTACAGACAGCGACGATGAACTACGTCGCTTGAAAGCCGATTAGACGAGGCTAAGCTATGGAAATTTTAATCTTTTTCTCTCGTCTTTTATTTTTTCCCTTTACTCTCCTCCCGCGATCCCTTCTCTGGCGACCAACGCTACCGTGTCGAGCTTTTTTTCTGCATTTTCTCCTTCTATTAACATAAAAGCCTACCTTGCACAAGCCCGCGCGTCCATTATTTCATACTAGCTGCGATCTAATTTGAAGTTTTAAATGACAAACTAGACAGTGATAAATTTGTTTTAGATTTATTACGAGAGAGAGAGAGATCAGATATCTACTCTGGAGCATTAATTTCAAAAGTGCTTTGCTCGAATGCTTTTTGAAAAAAGAAAACAACTCTCGGCCAATAATCGTTATTCCCGATAAATCGATTAAAAATCGACTGCAATTCACCTGTAATTTTATCGAAGCTCGCACTTGGGCTGTTTCATAAGTTATACTTATATAAACGTAAAACGTAAGAGGAAAAAAGGAAGAAGAGAATATGAACTAGAGTGTAAAGAATGAAAAAAGAAGACAAGACAAAAGGGACAAGCATAAACAAGAGAATTTGCAATGGAAAGAAGGGAAATAAGCCGTTACAGCAGGAATGGGCCTGCATTACACAGTCTCGCTTGAAAAGTCGTTGCTGTTAATACCAACAGGCCGCAACTTAACTTTTGAATATTTCATCGCGCAATAGGAACGCGAATCGCGCGACTTTGCATCAGCGGCAATGCTTTAAGTAGCTTTTTTTCCCTCTCTTTGCTCGGCTCGGCTGCCTTCGTTTTATTTATTTATTCTTTGTTCTTTTTTTTATTTACTCTACTTTAATATTACCCTGCCGTGCTGCTCCCGCGCACTTCTCTATTGTTACCGCAACAACAAGTTCCTTTCATACAAGTTTAATTACGAGCTGTCGGCGTCTCGAGTGACCAAAGTTTTGTTTTTTCTTTTTCTTTTTTTTTCATTTTGTTTTTTCCGGTCAGCCGTTTTACTGTTATAGAGCAACCATCTGCGTTGAATTTGAATGGTCAACCGTGTGCGTTTTCTAAAAACCTAGCAAGTAGTGAAATGTGAATGTTTTATCTTCGCTTCAGGTTCGCGTTATGAATATTCGTTTGAAAATTTTGTACGTTTGCTGGATTAAAAACAAATTCGACTGCTACGTAATTAGTTTGTAAATATTAAATCTACATGAATTTATGATTTGCTACGGTAATTTATCGGTCGGTAGAGCAGCAGGATCAGCTGCCTACTGATACTCCTAAAGTTTATCCTAATAAACTATCAATAACGGAGTGATGGATTAGAAGTAAAGATGAATAGAAAAGTGTGAGCGACGCTTGTTGCGTCGAAAGGATTAAAAAAAAGGCCTTGCGGCAGGGCATTCTCCTACCTTTATTTGTCAGCCGGTCCACCAATATCCGCCAGCCAATCATGTAGCAGTGGTTGTTCGAGCTGGCAAAAAAAAAGCAATGCTCTCGTTCCAGCTTGCCGCACCTCGACAGAGCTTGTTTGTCAAATCTTAGCGTAAACAGCCCGCACCACACTGTTACTTTTCAAAGCCATACTTTAGTTGCACTCCCCCACTTGTAAACGACGACGATCACGACGTACACTTGCTATTACTGCTCGTCGACGCTTATCAAACTTTATTATCGTCTAAAACGCAATAGAATAAGAAAAAAAGTAAACGGATGACGGGGGCCGGCTTGAGGGTTCCGAAAGGAGGGAGGTAAGAAAGTAGGCAGGCAGCCTGCCAAGGAGTTGCGAGGAGAGAAAGAGAGGCAAACTGTAGGAGGAACGAAAGAGGAGATAAAAATTGATTGTTCAAGTGTCAGTTTAAACGTAGGGGCTACGATCCTAGGTAGCAGTTTGATGGCTTGAAACTCTCTGGGCAGGCATCGTCGTCGTCTTCGTCGTCATCCTCGTCGTTGTCCTCGACACTCCCGCGGATGATAGACATTGGCACTCGCGCATTATGGACCGCGGCAGGAGCAAGGCCCGAGCGGAATTCTCTGCCTTTTTAAACGAGCTTCCGATGGATCGAAACAGCTGTGGTAAACAAGCAACGGTAACACGTATAGTTGCCCACTGTTGACAATGAGCTAAAAAGAGAGAGAGAGGTAGAAAGAGGCATATAAAAATAGAGAGAGAGAGGCAGGGGAGAGGGAAAGAGAAAGAAGGAGAGAGAAAGAGAGAGAGAGAGAGAAAGAGAGAGAACCGACAGTCTGCTGGTGGCTCGACGGAACACCAGCGGAGGACTGCTGCCGTTGGGTGAGAGAAGGCTCCGAGCTTTCTCGACCTACCGCGCAACAAACCGACGCATCTGTTCGCCCCTCGCGCCTCTCTTGCCTCCTGTTTTTAGTCGGCCCAGAGCCCACCTGACCTAACCCGTCTCTCGTTTATTTTCACACGGATAGGTTACCCAACCGCGCCGCTGCCGCTGCCGCGCTGCACTGCTATGCTGTGCTGCTGATCTGATCATGCGGGGGCCGCTGCGCGAGATGCTGCCGCCACCGTCGCTGCCGCCGCCACCGCCGCTGCTCCTGCTCTAGGCTTCCGTTGGAGAACTATAGTGGGAGGGGCGTCAGCGGCTGCGCAAAACGACAGACAAGAGAGAGAGCAGCGGGGAGATGTGAGGATTTAAGGAATATCAGGGACTGTGGCCCCCATCAGGCAAAGCGTTCGTGCGTGTCTGTCGGACGGCTAGCACTATACGAGAAACATATCGCGATAAGTTCTCGAGTTGCCATGATCGGCAGAGCTCATATTCACATTACCTGCGCCCGCACCTACAGCTCGGTCTTGGCTGTACCTTCCTCTCCGCTTGGCCGCCTGCCCGACCGGCCGGCAGTGACACGTATCAGCGCTCGGTCAGGCACGCGCAATGTTCAAGGGACAGTCTTCGCTGCGAAATTTTTATGAGGGTTTTTTTTTTCTTCGCTCGCAGCGACGATAAGAGCTTGTCCAACAGTTTTAAAAAGATCGTAAATAAATAAATAATAATATTTATGCCTGATTTTTCATAAAATAAAACTTTTATAATCAATTATAATATATACCTTTATAAATAATGAGAATAAGGTTTGGATGTGAAATGTTAATATTGAACAATTAGAGTTATTACATTATTCGATGCAACAAGGTATCTACTTAAGTACAAGAGGGCAGACTTGAGACCAGAATTTTTTGTTTGTTAATTTATTTTGTTTTCCTATACGTTCACAAAAAGCGGAATGAAAAAAGAAACGCCGACTCATTATGTATCAGTGTGTCAATAATTTTTATAATAATTACAGTAATATTAATGATCGTATAGCTTTGATAATAATGACCATGATGAGAGACGAGATATTGTAATGCAATGATAAAAATAATAAATTTAAAAAAAAAAGAAAATCAATAATAGTTATGTCGTATGATGAATAATAAAAAGAGTGGCATGAGTAAGGGTTGACAAGAAAAATTATCTACATGTCGTTGATGGATCGTGCGTCCACGTTTGCTCGGTGCGCCTTATACACTTGCAGAAATGTTGCAGGATGATTTTTATATCTCGCTACGCCAATACTTTACAACACCTATAAATATAAGGGAAAAAGGCGAGAGGACCGGGGAGGGGGGAGGGGGAGGGCTGGGGGTTCAGTGGGCGTCTCATATCCAGCAATGAACTTGCTGCTTTTCTCATGCTCGCTTTGTACACAAACACTATTCTTATTTTTTTTTTTTTTACAACATGACTCTCGCACGCCGGCGCAAAGCCGTCTCTGTGTTGGCCGGTATTTTGCCTTCGATGCTCGAATACATTCTAGCTTTTTGCATAAGCGCCTATAAATTAAACCAATGTGTATAACAGACTTTATAATTAATCAAGTGATATATTTATATATAAGGTGCGCCGACGGCGACGGTGGCGGACGAGAGGAAGGAAGGAAAGATCACATATCCATTTGTTCTTTCTGCGTTCTCACCCGTTTTTTTTCTCTCCGCGCTTACAATAATAAACAATAGGCAATTTACAATTGTTTCACATCGATAGTCTGCTGCACGTACTCGTTTACACTTGCTACAAATGAGAGTCTGCTCGCTACACACGAGTTTGCCACGTACTTATCTAACTTGTTATTTGCTTGAAACTGCCAACGGCAACGGTAGTTTGCTCGCTCTACTCGCACAAGCATTTATTGATAGACTAAAGAAAAATAAACTGTCGCTTTCTCTCATACACACACACGCACACACCTCTTATCGAAATTCCCTTTCACTTGCAACGTTTGCTTGCCAATTTATTTAATATTATGCCGAAATTTCCAGCTCGAAGCTTACAATGTACTTTAATTTATGCCTTGCCTCGCTGAAATCGCAAATCTAATCAACCAAATGACAAAGCTATATATGACTTTGAGAATTTAGCAGTCAAGTCAAACCAAAATTACGCATTATCCGAATGTTTGCGGCACACTAACTAAAGTCACGAATAGTTGATTACAAGAGAAAAATTAAAATGCGCCTATTAAATAGAACGAAAATAAAAAAAAAATGAAGAAAAAAAAACACATTAATGGTTTAGCACCTGCAATCATACAAAAAATATAAACAGCCGATTCATACTGCATGCTGTACAATAGACACGTGCAAATGCCTGCTCAGTAATTGTGCGACTTTTTAACAAACATCTTGATGTATTAATCACATTGCACTTTAATCAATCGATCGCTTGATCATTCTCTCTCTCACTCTCTATATTTTTCTTGTTCTTTTTTTTCACGTTTACATCTATGCCGTCATTCGTTTTACTCAAGACACTTTCTTAGCACTTTAGCATTTTTAAATTGCAGAAATGCCTCGTTTCACTTATAGACATGCATCGGAAAGTTGATAAACAAAAAAAAAGGATCATTCTTCAAGATGATCGTATTTTCACGTCTGGTTTATTTATTTTATTTATTTATTTTTTCAGTCTTCATATCGTTACGATTACGCGTGTGTATGCGCGCTTACATGAAATTGAAAAAAAAATACAGAATTACTTTTAAGTATGTATAAGATGATGTTTTTTTTTTTTTAAATATACAATAGCTCATTATTTTCAGGGAGGACGGCTGACAAGAGTGGTCTCACTCTTTTTCCCCATAATTTTGCAGTGACATTTTTTTATACTATTTTAACGCTCTATCTCTAGCTCTTCGAGTGACAACTTTTATATCTTTGTCTCTTGAAACGATAAAACTAATTTCTTTTCCAAAAAAAATTTCATATGTGCAGTGTAAAGTACCCGTCGAGATTTTATTTTACAAGATAGAAATTAAAGAGTGTGCCTCAAGTGTCAACTGTTTAGCCAGTCCTTCATACTTATTGGATACGTTACCCCTTCTTTACCTTGCGATAAACAAAGTCGGACACAACACAGTGACTTAGCTATTGTATCTTGTTACATCTTTCGACTTTATTTCTAAATTGACTGGCAAGTCGTAAAGCAAGTTTTAAACAAATTTTACTTTTATTTAAAAAAAAAATAATAAAAAATAATAAAAAGCAAGTAGTAAACTCAGATTATTAGGCGACGAGATTATAGTCTTAAATAAAAAATCAATTGTGCTTTTCACAAATAAAGTTTATTCCTCTTTTCCCTCTCTACGTTGCTCACAACTTCTAATGATATTCATAAAATGAGTTTCAGTCATTTCCTTCTCTTCCTATTTGACACACCTATCACATAAATTTAATATGTCCCACTCTTGTCTTGTCTACCATAAGATGTTTCCCTTTTTTAATCTTAATTTTCTTTTAAAACTTTTCGCCTGAATATACCGTAGTAAGTTTCTGTACATGAAATAATTATTGTACACTATATAATCCTTGAATTGCCATGTTAATTCATGAAAAATTTGATATGCTTTATCATTTATTTTCATTATTTTTTTCAGAGGAAAAAAAAAGAATAATTCATTTGGTAAATATTTCAAATTTTTATTTTATTAATATTAAAAATTTGTTGTAAAAAAAAAGAAACAAATGACTTTGTCATCATGATTTATTGTAACTAAATCAATATACTTGTAACAAGGAAATTTTCGAATGATTTCAATTAAGAAAGAAATTTATTACGAACTATAGAATGCTCTTGCGCGTTACCATTTTTAAAAATACCTCTTTTCGTGAAAAATATGTGTAAAAATTAATTAAACATGCAAAGTATTTTATAAAAAATTTTTTTATATACACCAATATCAGTTTTTTCCTTAATAGTCGATGCAAAATGGCTCTATTCACGTAGCTTAATTATATATTGTAGTATTGACTATATCGACATTGATGTTATAATATTTGAAAATTCAGTTAACAATTATTCACAGAAAAATCTTAAAAATTATTAAATTAAAATTTTTAATTTTTATCAAGTTTTTGTTAACAAACTAGTTCTTAGAGAAATAAATGAAATTTTTAAAAATGTTTATATACAAAAATTCATTTATTTGTTTATAATATTAAAAAATATTGTTTTATTAGTATTGCACTAACTTCAACAGTCCACACTTAAAAATGTTTCTATACTTTAAAAACCACAAGGAACATTTCACGGGACATAGTTGTATCGAAAATTATTATTTTTATTTTTTTTAAATTGCATATTGCATTTATTTCTTTTTCTTTCGAAGAAATCCATTACATTAAAATACCTTTTATGACACAAGTGTACTTTGATGATTCACATCTTTACTAAATAAAAAATTTTAACGTGAAAATTAGAGCCATGATGCAAAGTATCATTACCGACATAGAATTAAATTACTTGCTTGGCATTTTATGACAAAAGCATTAACACCGCTACCACACATTTTTGACGTATTAATTTATTAAATTAAAGCTGTAATAAAAAATTTAGCTAACACAGAGAAAATCTACTATGTTAAAAAAGGAAGCACGTTGTTTATCGAAACATTTTTTTTAATTTGCACGCGATGGAGTATTTTAAAAATTCTTAATTAAATAGTTTTAAAGATATCAAGAAAAAGAAATAAAGAATGATGTCGGTAAGTTGTACGTTTACATACGCGTTAGATGAATTGTAATTAAATGACGAATGATAACTTCAAAAAATTTACTTTAAACATTAATAATATTGGCCTTACAAAAATTATAACATACAATACACCATAATCATAAATATTACACATACGTAATACACTCCTAAATATCGGTCATGATTGGTATACTGAAGACAAAATTTATACACAGCTCGTTTATTTTTTAATTGATTATATGCACATCAACGTCAGTAAACCAACAAAAAACTGAAGGGATGACAATTTTATCGACAAAATATTTAAAGTAAATGAAACTTTTTTGAAATGTAAATAACGTATTATATTTTAAGAGAAAGCATAATGAATAGAAAAAGTAAATATTTGACTTTTCTGTGCCTGACGACTTTTTTGCAAACAAATTAAATATACCTACGAGTAATTCCGTATCTTAAGTTTTAAGTTACCTAATTAATGTTGTGTTTTGTGTATCAAATCATTTATCGTAACTATTATTTATTCGACATCACCGAATAAAAGTCTTATACGTAAGCACGCGCTTGTATTGTCGATCCTTTTCACAATGTATGAATTAACCATCTTCCTTTGGTGGAGTAAACCATCCTGTAATAAAATGTCAATTTTTATATATAAACTTAAAAAAATAAACTTTTCAGTTATAATAATATTTGTATAAATTGATTAAAATACATTAAGGACTAAGATTTCTATATGCTTTTATATAGATAAATAAATCTTATTAAATTAAATAAGTAATAAATAGTAATAAATTTATTTACCATTTTTTTCATGTATCTGAACAAGTGATTTAAAAGACTGCTGTGCTCGAGCTAGACTGTATTGACCTTGGCCAGAGCAAACTTTACTACCACCACCAGTCGGTTGGAATTGTATGCGCGCTTTTCCTTTGACCAATGTTGCTGAAATTTGCATTATTACTGCTTCTACCGTATAAGCTGAACTCCACCCTTGTTTCGTCAAGAGTTCCATGCAAATCGCTCCACCTATCAGTACGTAGCCTCCTGATATCATCGGATAAACCACACGCACGAATGGTGGTTCAAATGGATACGCTTCCTATAGACATTTTATAATTACTTTAATTTGAACAAAAATTACAAATGATCAGTTTTTCATAAAACTAAATAAATTTACCTTAAAAAGCATGTTTAGTAAAATACTGTCTTTTCCTTCCTTTTCTTTTAAAAGTATCAAATCGTTATGTAATGGAGAATCGGGATCCACACATTTCAACCTAACATTCCATTCGTATAAACTATCATTCACAAGTTCTATGCTATAAATTCCTAAAATGAAAAACAGTAAAATTATATGATCATCATACTTATGAGAAAACATTCTCCCTACAATTATTAAATATTGTTACCTTTTTTAAAACTGTCGCTGCGATATATATCTCGAAGTTCCTTCATAAGTCTATCAGTAGCTTGCACACTTCCAGAGACTGAACCTTTCAAATAATCTTGTCGTTGATTTTGTCTTAACCTTTCTAACGTTGCAAGATGTTCTATAGCCATTTCATCACCCTAGAATAAATACATGCTTGTTATCTATAACATTTACTCCACAAAGAGTTTTTTGAGTAAATCAAAACGAATTGGTAGAAATAAACTCACTTTATTCTTAGCACTAGAATCACCTTCTTCCATTTCCAAATGAAGATCTTCCTCCGCTTCACTTTCATCATCTTCATCAAGATCATCTGCATCATCTGATTCCATTCTTTGAGCTACAGCATTAGTTGATGCACCTAATTTTGCTGTATCAAAGGCTGTTCTAAGGCGTTCCACATCTGGTGGTTCAGGTAAGGAATGCAAACGACATAATTCTTTTAAAAGAATTCCTACTTGATTAATAACATGATTATCAGGACCAGTAGTATTGCTCAATATTTGCACAGCATTTGTAACACTTGTTTCTTCTGATTCTGCAAACCATACTGGTGGTGTTGAAGGATAAGTTTCCTAAAAGAAAAATTCAAATTGTATTGTTGTTATTGATAACATATTAATTATTTCATCCACACTCAATGATAGAAAATATTGATAGTAATGTGAACAATTTTTATATTTTATACATTTCAGAAATCTATTGGAAAACAACTTTTATTAACAAGAGTCAGCAAATACTCTATATAGTTATTTATGTAAGCCACAAAAGCTTAGCTTTTCTTCCATGTTATAATGATAAAAATAATAATAATCCCCTAATATAGTGCTGTACATAGTATATAAAAGTTAAAGATACAGTAAACTGAGAGAATAGAATTAGGGGGGTATAAAAGAGAGAAAAAGAGGAAAAGAACATCTTTGTAAAACACAAATATTTAATCAGTTTTATTATAAAGGCAACAATACCGATAATTTATCTAAAATAACAAGGAAAGTAAAGTTAAAGTAAAAATGAGAGAATCAAAAAGATATGACAATCATAAGTATGTCTTTGCAAGTGAATGTAAAAATGTTGGTCCCTTTGAACAATTTTGCCAAACAAAGGTCCAAAAGCAGCAGCTAAGTTAGCTACGCTATAGTAGCCTACAGCAGCAATTGTAGCTCTCTCTTTCTCTCCCTCCCTCATTTCTCTCTCTCTCTCCCACACACACAGACAGACAGACAGACACAGACATAGCCTCTCGACCGTTCCCTCTCCCAAGCTCACCCACGCTATCCCACGCCTCTCTTTGACTGTTTCCGTATTTTTTCGGTCAAGAGTCGGCTTTTCATTATAACATGTCACGACAGCAGCTAGGACAACTGCAAGTATTTACTTGACCGTCGACCAAATATCGCGGGTGTGAAAAATAATAAACAAGACACGCTAGATTAGTAGATGGGGACACTATAGCCCCGTAGACCGAACGGCCCGCATGAACTTACTGTTATATTGGCGTGGATCTCGTACTTTTTGCCATTTTTACCGACGAACCTGCAACTGAGCTCGTCGACACTAGCCGACATTATCTGGAAGCGCTCATGGCTTTTAGGAAAGACGGACTCGAGGGTCCTGATCTCTTGTTTGAGGGTGTTCAAACAAGCCATTTGGATCTATAGTCACAGGCACTCTCACTCCCCGTGACCGCTTGTTCACTGGGCCTTGCTGCCGAAAGTTCGATTATCGGACGGCTTTCAAAGACGATGGGGGGCGAAAGCGTCACTTTTTCCGACTCGTCCTTCCTTCTCGCCGCCTCCGACAGCACCTTCCTCTGCCTCCTCCTCCTCCTTGGCAAGAAGCTACTGACTCACGGATGCATAGTTCGGCTGAACCATCCACGACTGCTGCTACTACTGCTGCGAGTCTGTCGAGGCTGATGCTGATGGTGGTGTTGTACAGAGCAGCTGCAGTCCCTGTGTGTGCTTGAGGCTTGCTAGTAGGGTACTGGTAGGTTTAGTACTGATATACTGCTGGTATACTATATACTCCTACTTTTCTATACTATTGTTACCTGCTTACTACACTCGTGACTTTCAAAGCAATCTATGCACACTCTCCGCACGCTAAAGCCTCACGCCTGTTTCGTTAAAACACGACTGTTCGTTCCCACTTGATCTATAATAGAGAGAGAAAGAGAGAGAGAGAGAGTGTGTGCGTATGTACGTGATCGGGGGAGAGGGGGGATGATGAGAGATTTGCTTCTTTCTTGAACCCGCTGCCGCACACCGTCAGGCTTCGTGTACACCTCTACGTCTGTGCGGGGGCTGCGGCCGTCTGCGTCGTCGTCCTCTCCAGCAGCGCCACCTCTATTCTGTTTTGCAGCCGTGCGAAGAGCCTGCGAGAAGAAAATGGCGTCGACTAGCACCACGCTCGTTATCTTTCCCACTCGTATGGATTTATAACTACTGCCGTACTGATACTCCTGCCTGCTTCTCCTGCTCCTCCTGCTCTGCGCTCTCTGCTGATTATATTCTGTTGCTGCTGCTGCTGCTTGTTTAATGCGTCGTCGTTACAATTGGCCAATTCGTCGAGTGACCATCTTATTACTAATATATCCGCGACTATACACACTGCTCTTTCTGCGATTCGCACTCTCGAATGCTGCTACACCTAATAGTTTGCTCAAAGGGACATGTTTTACGGTCCCGAACAGCACATTCAGCCGGTCAGCCGTGATGCTGGTGAGCACACACACTGCGAGTGCGTGCGAGCCAAGTGCTAAGCTGCTCTGGCCTCTGGCCTCTGCTCTGGCTCGTCGTCGCTCTCTGCGCGCTGTCGCGCCTGTCGCCCGCCGACACAGACACACTCGACTCTCTCTCTCTCATATAGTATGTATGGTATATAGAGGTTGAAAAGAAATAGGAGAAGGAGGAGAAGCTGGTGGTGGTTGTGGTGGTGCTGGGAGCGCTAGTGGAGGGAGAAACCTACCTGCATCCCCTTCGCAGCAGCCTGTTTTATAAGTAATTCTCCTGCGCCTGCCGGGCTGCTGCTGCTTCGGCAGATAACCCTGTATTTAAGGTACAAACTTGGCGCTATACCTAAAATATTACAAGTTTTCAAACTTTTTCGATAGCCAGCTAATTTAATGCTACCAAAACAACTCCGATATACAATACGAATCCTAATGAGCTACTGTAACCGATTCTGCTATTTATCGTTTAACAGGTTTGTTGTTGTTGTTATTAAGTCTAAAGTAATGACCGTTAGTAATATTATTTTTTCATATTAGGAAACTATACCAGTAAAATGTTTGGATAGTACGCATCAGTTATATTTGAATAATAATATTTATCTATCACAAAACTTACCGCTTATAAGTAAAGCTATAGATTATAGTTTGTAATAAGAAGACCGATCTCGGCAGTACGTACACAGTCGGCCGAATATTCGAGCTAATGGTCGTGCACTATACTGAAAAAAAAATCGCAAAAATATTTATCCAGAAGGGTGATTGCGATAATGTATTGTACACTAGACGCTAATGGATTCGGTTAGAACGTTTTCAAAAATAGGAAGAAAACTGCAACGTTGCAAAATAATCGGCCAATCAGATTAGAATTTGTTTACTTGTAAATGTGTCCTTTTAAACTTATTGGACGATTTAATGCAGCCAGTGTATCCTTTAATATCTTAATTTAATGGATATTTAAAATTGAGATAAAAATCAATTAAAAGCTTGAGTAATAATAATAATAATAATAATAATAATAATAATAATAATGACACGCTCACCAGACTGAAGTAATGTGCACAACAATCCCGGTTTGATTCGGTGAAAGGGTTGAGTTTGGAGTTTTAGTCGGTAAAAATTCGGCAGATTTCTTCAGTTTTCCACGTAAATAAAAAAAATAATAATAAAGCATTGGTAGATTATTATCATACTTTACCCAACATCATTTATGAACCACATGATTTATGAATTATCTACATTTTAAATGCATATAAAAATGTACTAGTAACACTCCTTTGTAGAAAGATTGTTTTTTATTTTTTTTTAACTTTCAACATTTTATTATTAAGTAATTAAGTATAGGAATGTCTCATGAACCATATAAATGTAGGAAAGCCATTATTATTTATCACGATTTTATTTGAAATATCTATTATTTCTATTTTCATACTTACGAGTTATATTTACAGACGACGAAGTGTTAAATTATAATACACGTATTGTTTTAACGATTTTTGTTTAACAAATAAATGCTCTAAACTAGTGATTTTACTTTATTACAATTTTATTCTAATTCTTTAGACTCAAGGGCCTCGCAGTTCTTTTCTTTCGAGATTCAATGATGTACAAAATAACTTTAATGGTCTCTAAGTTTATTATCGCACCTTTTTCATTTTTGTTTCTTTTCATTTGTTTATTTT
The DNA here is from genome assembly GCA_030522585.1 of Anagyrus pseudococci. Lineage (NCBI taxonomy): Eukaryota > Metazoa > Arthropoda > Insecta > Hymenoptera > Encyrtidae > Anagyrus > Anagyrus pseudococci. The sequence goes on from JAPYYQ010000342.1 coordinate 18,040, forward strand.
GCAATTATAATGACGACAATACTTAGCTAAAATAGATTAAACTAAAATGCCATTATAAAGGTGGATAAAAGTGATGGAGAAAGAGAGAGAAAGAGAGATGGTTGATTACAAGTCAGCATTTAAATGAACAGAAAATTCTAAAAACAAAAAAATTCCACCTACTTAGATTTACATATTTGATATCTAATAACAGTCTTAGTATTTAATTCTTTTTTGCTGTCATCAATCAGTACTTTTTTATTCACGCAATTGAAAATAGTGCAAAAGTAATGAATAAATAAAATTTATTTAAAAATGAAAATAAAACTATTGTATATTCAAATGATAAATAAACTCAGAAATCAAATTTCGTTTTGCATGTCCTCTTAAATAAACATGATTGTTATCATGTAAAAAAAGGTACTGCATATGAAACAAAAAAAATTTTATGAAATATCTCTCTGCAATATACTGCCATTATGTTTGTTATACTCACATATATCATTCATCAGTATAAAAGAAATGAAATATTAATATCTGCAACTATGAGCATGTTATTTTTTTTTCCATTCATGTGTCTTAGACAGTATACAACTAAGGTATGATAATGAAATTAAAAAAATTGGCGCCGTATGAGAGATATTGAGAAATAAATTAACGAAACCAGTTCGTTTTACTGTTAGAGCCTTCTCTTTAGTACTGTAAGATCTTTCTAATGGCAAATAATTTTTTTCGTGTTTGAGTAAATATAGTTTGTAAATGAAATATACTATTTTCACCGTAACAGGATACTTTGTTTATTAAGCAAATTCTTGTTCTCCTTATTACCGACAAATATATAATTCAAGTGCGCAGAACATGCTCGAATTTAATACCGCAGTCTAATTTATTTTTTTATAATATATATATACACTTATTTTTGTCTTGAAATATACATATTTAGAGCTTTATACAATTTCTTTAGCGAACTTCAGAAACTGTCAGTCGATTTTAGTTATTATATGTTTATCTGGCTTCTGAACCGTCCTTCTTTTTTATTTGAACAGATCATTCATAGACATAGCCTCTGTAAACCAGATAATATCTTGTTTCCGATACAACCTTGATCGTGCAGTTTGGAAAACTTGAATTACGGTTTCTTCAAATTAAATAAGTTTTAGATATTTTTGTTACATTTAAAGCAAGTTGTATATGATTATTGTGGAAGACTAAATTGAAGTTCAAAATAATTGTTCATATACTACATTTTATTTTTCATTAATAACCCAAAAGCAAATAAACAACTTGACTTTTATTTCCTTATTTTCATCAATTCTTGATAATTCACTGAATTAAGCTATTATTTTTAACAACTTGTTAAAAATAATAAAGAAATGTTTTTTTTTAATCACAGTCAATTATATGCAATGTTTAAACTTGAAACAAAATAGTAATTTAATACTGCATAGTACTTATTAACAAATTCTTTTTAAACCATTTTTTACTTACATGAAGAAACCGTTATGTTAATCTACATGTGTAAATGATGCACTGTTTGTTTATGTAGGTGTAGGTGCATGCCAGTAGCATTTTTATCAGATTACATATGTAATAACTAGGAACTTGTTGAGGCATTGGCTTCAGACATTCAAGTAGGAATTAATTCAATTCAGGATATTTAACAGTGACAAATTGTATTAATTTATCTAAATTTCACCTTTATCTGCAGGCATAAGAAAATTCATAAAAATAAATTTTATGGTAAAAATGTATAAAATATTGTTTTTCTTAAATATATTTTAATGAAATTAAAAAAAATATATATAAACAGGACAAATTTTTAATTGTCTAATTTATTCAATATTAAATTCGAATTGAACAAATACGTTTTAAAGAATGTCGTTCGCTCATCCTCTGGATTTTTTCGTCATCTTTATTTACATCCTTGTAATCAAATTAATTTTTCATTAAGAAGAGAAAAACTGCACATTGTTTTTCTGGTTTCTTTTCTACATTAAACGCGCATTTACTATGCCCTGTGACGCTTTGCTCTTAAGATCAATGTTTTACACTACGCAACGTCTTTAAATAATGTAAATCAACTTCAAACGTTTGTAAAATGTTCAATGTATCGGCACTTTTTCTCTTTCTTTTACTCCATGACTTACTTTCGACGTAGTCACGCAGAAAACGAACCAAAACGCGTTAAAAGAAAAAAAAACAAAAACTTTTATTAACATACACATTCTTTTTTCTTCTCTCACTTTTCTTTCTTTTTCACACACACGCACATACACGCACACATATACACTCGTACACTCACGCACCCAACTAATCTCTTCTTGTGTAGTAGAAGACATTCCCTGTCTTCCATTTTGAGACCTTCAAAAATTTAGAAGGCAGAGTGATAATAGTCGTAAGTTGGCCAGTAAGGCTGCAGCCAGTCCTAGCTAGTGCGTTGCCTTTTTTTCGCTTGCTCCTCAGATGAGTGAGCTGGTTGTGGCGTAGCCGGCATTCCCATGTTGGCTTTATTCAGAGTGTACTTAAGCTGAGGCATAAACTTCATGATGCTACGCACTTGAATAAGCGGCAGCTCTTCGTTAATCGACGAGCACTTGCCATTCTTCATCAAGATTTCCATTTGCAAACTGGAATGAAAGTGTAAAATTTTATTTCTGTAAAATAAATGGGTAAAATGCAAAAGTATATAATATTTACCTGTTGCCTTGGTATAAGTCAACACCTAAAACATCGTCTAGCACTTGCCTGCAGTAGTCAGTATTACAAGCAGGAAAATAATGAGCCACAAAATCAGGTAAAGTCATTAGAAGTTCCGTGTATATGTAAGGTTTGAAATTGATACAAGGTACCATTTTATCTTCAACTAAAGCTTTTTGCAATTGATAAGGCTGCACTTGGCAATTTGAAGCGTGTGTTTCTGCTATAGGAATTAGAGATTTTCGGCCTCTAGAATCCCTAAAAATAGATCAGATTAAAAAAAATTCAATTACATTTTCAAGAGTGGATATGGAATTAAACTTCAATAATTTACTAGGGACACGTCTTACCTATTATTGTTACTGCTACCATTTACAGGTAAGAGAGGCGGTGGATACTTCGTGTGAGCAGCCGTATGAGCTGTGTGTGTACTATTGTGACTTGCGTGTGTGGTAAGGTTCGTATGACTCGTATTAAGAACAGGCGGTGTATGTCTCTGTTGATGCGCTGCCATTATTGACGTTCCTGACGTAGGGGACGGCAGCAGCGCTTGCACCTGTTCTGCACTCAGGCCGAGCATTTGCGGATATGTGCTTGCAGTAACAGGATTTGGAACACCTAGGCTTGGTGTTGTGTATGTTGCAGATAACCTGAAATTAAAATAAAAAAGTATCGTTACCAAATCATAAAGATTGGATTTTCTATTGTACTTATTAATTTTGTAGGAATCTGGTATCTCAGAATGATTGTAGCTGTATACATTAAGAAATATATTTTAAAATAAAAAAAATTAAACTTTTTTTTTAAAAAAAAAGGAAAAATGTGTCTTAAAAATAAATGTATGGAAAAGTCTGTAGATGAGTCTCCAAAACAATGTAAAAAAAATATACATTTTCAATAGAATAGAAAACATTCCTAGTCTTACATACTGTTTTCATGCATTATTTTTAATAACAATCTTTTTGATTTTTAACATTTATGATATAAGTTAAAAAATAATCTAATTTCTTATAAGTAATTGAAAATTGAAAAAGTTTAACAGTTATTTGTAAAATTTCAAAAAATACATAAAATAAAGATTTTGTTTGTTTATGATAATAATTTGTGGAACATTTCTCATGCTCTTTGTTTTTATTGCAATTGTATTGTGATTGTACATCAAGTGGGGACTCACCAGTCATCCTTCCCATAGGTTGGATAACTATATTAAAAAAAAAAAAAAATATTGTATGTTCAAGATAAAGAGTGAATTGCATGACAGTTATTAGATAAAAATAATATTTAATAATATTTTTTTAATCTTGGATAATAATTGAATTTATTTAAAAGTAAAATTTACTAATTACAATTGTTACTGATACTGTTATGTACTTAAAGTTTATTTTAATTTCTTGTATTTTTTTTTAATTTTTGTAAAATAAATAACAAAATGTAATATTAAGATTATAATATTAAAACATATCTCCATTGTTGATTATTAATTATTCATATTTATGTCACTCAAAAGGAATGTAATACATTTCAAAAACAACCAATGGGTGGATTTATTCATGTTATGCTACAAAATAATAATTAAAAGAAAGTTCAGTCAAACTTACCCCAAGTTGGGTTGACTGGAGTGAGCAGTTGCTCTTATGAGAGGTGGTACAGCTGTTGGCATAGTTGTATTTGGATAGACTGGATATTGCTGCGAGGTTCCAGTTGCTCCTCTACTTCTAGCTGATGGCTGTGCATAATTATTGTTTGTTGAAGATAACTGCTGCTTAAAAATATTCATGTTTTGAAAAATGAGTGGGTAATAAATATATAACTTTAATTTTACCAATTGTAGCATAATTTATGTGTATCTATTAAAATAATAATGAGTTACTTACATTGTGCATGTTTATCCCTGGGGTCATCCTGATAATTGAATTTCCTTGAGATACAAGAGGGGTAGGAAAGGTAGGCTGTCCTCCAACTAGACCAGACCAACCATTAACAGTAGCAGGCTGAGCAACATTCATCATAGACTGAGACACTTGATTTGGCCTCATAGAGGAAACAGGTGTAGGTGATGAATGTACAGGGTGTGTTGTAACTACAGGTCTTTGATTAAGCTTTTGTAAAGTTGTTTGTGGCATGGAATTTCGTGGCAGCATATTTTGTAACGAGGCTCCTCTTGCATTTATGGAATTTTTTGAAACATTATTCTGAGCTGCTTGTTTAGAAACAGGAGGAGTTGGTGGATATTTTACCCAGCCTACACAATTAGAACTGCCTTTACAATTCACCAGCAATTGAGAATCCATTACTTTACTGGGCCAATAGTCCTCAAAACCTGTACCCGGCGGAAAATAACTCTTAATGTCATTTAAACTTATCACTGAACACGTTTCACTGGCAAACAGTTCATTCCTTATACCTTGTACCTTGCAACAGAACTTTAAGTACGATAAATCCCAACCTTCCAATTTTTCTGCTTTCAGTTTTAAGTTTTCTGTTTCACCTTCAAAGTAGAATAGTGGAACATATTTGAGGCCACCTTTTATAGTATAGGGTACAACTGATTCTTTATTGATTCGAATAAATCCACACTTGTCGGACTTGTTGCCACTTATCACATTTTGACTGGATCCAGACGTTAATTTTGTATAACAGATATCCAAAAAAGTGTAAAATTCTCTAGCATCAACTAAACGAACTACCAAATCTTTAGTAGTAAATTGTTCACGACCAAACTGATTTTCACAGTGTTTCACATTAATTTCATTTAAAAGCCTACTTTCAGCTTCGGTAATATAGTAACTTCTAATACAAGTACAACTATATATGTCTGAATGAAGATAACTCAGATATTTGTTGAGCAATTTAGATTCCAAAATTCTCACTGCACAGTACTTTTCAGTTGCTCTAAATATAAAAGGTATATGATTATCACCAAAGCTTGTCCACCCAAATCTTCCTCTTTGGCTGTCATCATCTAGGGCTTTGCTCTCTGATACAGGCTTGGTTGGATTTGATTCAGGTGTTGATCTTTTAGCAGTACTGAAGTAACCAAGCAACCCTGACAGATTTGTTTGATTACACCCAAGTGGTCTTGGTTGCATGACTGAAGTTGCTGCTTGAGCAGCTGCAGTCCCCATTTTCGCCTTGTGTGCTTCCACCATTTTGGCAGCCAGTTCCCTGATTTCGGCTTCATCTGGACGTTCTTCTTTTACTGTTACCTTGTTTAATGTCCCTAAAATTATAATTAATTGTGTAAGTTATATGGTACTATAATTAATGGAATTACAATTTTAATTTTTTTTTATACATCATTTAAATTTATATATGTAGATTAATAATATATAAGTAGCATATTTAAACAAATATGAATGCTTATGAATTATATTTCAAAGTTGCATAAGATTACAAATACTAGGAGTTTTATAAAACTTGGCAAATAAAATACCTTTTTTCAAGAATTATTTTTAATGTAACAAGGGTACTAAAAGCAAAAATAAAGGTTTTTATTGTTTTCTTTTCTGTTTTAGTTTGACTAAGGATAATTAACTCAATTGGCTTATTTGTACTTTTTAATCAATACATAATCATATCTTAAATATTTCATAAACATATTTTTTTTAATTTACAATAAACTAAAAAAAAACAATTTACAATAATTACTAATTTAAGTTCTGTAAAAAAAAATATAAAACATGACAAAAAATACACATTCAAATATTAAAAAACAACAAATCTTAATAAACAAAACAAGTAAAATCTAAATTTACATTAAAATTTGAAATATTTTTATAAAATCATTGATAATCACATAGATTTGTAATATGCCCGTACATAGACAAAATCATAAGCCGATTGAGTTTTTACCAGCATCTAACTGTAGTTGTTTTTTTCTTTTTTTTAATAATAATCGACGGGAGAAGATTCGTACCGTCATCCGTAACATACATCGGGGAAGCGAAGATGCAGCGGTGACGACGCTAGTGACGGGCGATCTACTCTTTCTCAAGCTCTATTTCCTTTTTACCCTCTCCTCCCACACTCTCGCAAACTCACGCACTCACTCACTCGCTCTCACTCACTCTCTCTCTCTCTTTCTCTCTCCCTCTTGAATTCCTTCGTTTTTGCTCCGACTTCTTCAATTCACTTATCCAATGCACAGTGTCATAGCAATGTAACTCCAAATTATTAACTCAAGCAGAGCACCTGTATTTTAAGGCCTTTTAAAACTGTCAACCCTGAGCGCAAGATGCTCCAAAACTACTTCTGCACTAGCACTATGAAGTCAATAACAGTAACGATGTTGATAATGATAATGGTTTAATGCGACGTCGGCGACTACGGGAATGTTGAAAATAGAACAGTAACGATGCCTCAGGAGTGGTGCTTTAGCGAATAAGAGCCTCAAGCGCTGCGATGGATTCATCGACAGGATCAACAGCGACGGCGGTGGCGGCGGCGTTGACGACCCCCAGGTCCGATTTTTTGCAAGCGGTGCAGTTGAAACACGCAGCCGCAAGGTTTAGCCGCTGGCGCATGTTTTCTAAGGCGAAACACGTCGTCGTCGTTGTCTCCGTCGTCGCCGTCAACATTTATGCGCTTCCACAACTCTCGTCCGAAATTCAGGCTTCCAAATCCTTATTGCCATATGGATAGAAGCCTGGCATTTTAATAGTACTACAAGCCGTTAGACCGTGATATTAGTTGCCGTACTGGTTCGTTGGGAAGGTTCACTGCAGTCGCTGAACCACACCTCCACCGCCGATAGCGTTCCCTGGTTGTACGCGTTACGCGGGCGCTCACGTCTTTATAAGAGAGAAAGAGAAAGAGAGAGAGAGGAGAGAGAGAGAGAGAGAGAGTCAGAGAGAGAGCGAGAGAGAGAGACAAACAGACAGAGAGAGACAGAAAGACAGCTATAAGCGGTCAGATAGAGAGAAGGACGGAGCTAGGGAGGAGACCGGACGGACGGTTAGTTGCGAGAAGAGGCCTTTCTGCAGCGATTTGAGGTTATATCGAGCAGAGCTCCTTTTGCTTTTCCCAATGGGCCACGTTAGCAGCAGTGAAAGCAGTCAGGACTTGAAACCAACTAGAGTAGTTCCAGGGCTTCGATCGCAAGCTCAGTTGACCTCGTGCTCCGAACTCCTTTTCTCTTTTTTTTGCTGCTGCTGCTACAACTGCTATTGCTATCGCTGCTGCTGCTGTTGCTACTACTATTACTGCTGCTCTAGCTATGTGTATATGCTGCTGGGCTATTCTTTTTCTCACAGTGCCTTGGCAACTCCACGTTCTTGGAAACAGTGTCTCCCGCAGCACGGCATAAGTCTTTGAGCTACACTATGGTGCTGACGCAAATACCGTGGCGTGGGCAGTGGTCGAGTTTAGAGTCGAATATTAAGCGTTTAGGGACAGGTCGCGTCGCGCTTTGAGCGTTCGAGAAGTGACGGTGAGAGCAGATCGTCGACGACGGAAAAGAGCCGGACGTGCGAGCGGTACTAGCACAACTCCATGCTATGCGTGCAACTCCGTGAGTTGGTACAAGCAAGTGAGCGTATCGCTATCTCTTTCTCTCCCCCTCCCCCCCCTTCGCCATTCCCCCTCCCTCTCTCTCTCTCTTTCCCCCTCTCTATCCCTCTTTCTGTACTTATCTGTAGTTCAGCCTTTATGTGTGCGTACTCGTGCGTGCGCGACCATTCTTACCTCGCCTAGTCTTGTCTCTCTTTACCCTACCCCGAACCCGACATTTTGCCGCGCGCTCGATACATCTCTTTCCCTCTTGTAGCTACATACACGCTACAGTTCTTTTCCATTATTTTTTATTTTACTTAATTTTTTTTTCCTTCGCGCATATTTAATTTTACCAAAAAAACAAACTACTATACTCTGTCATTCTTTTTATTTGTTGGCTTTAACTTTAACTATCTCATTGATATATTTTGCTTTTAAAGTTTATTTAACGAGACATTATAGTTTTTTTTTTCTATTGCCCTTACAGTAAGTTTTTTTTCTTCAGTTTACTGACTTGTTATTTCGTAGCTTTGATGAGGCCCAGCATTTAATTTTCTACCCCTATACTCGTAAGTTCCGGCAACCTTCTACTCTGCTTTCTGTATGTCAATGTTTCTATTTTCAGCTAATAAAGATTATATCTTTTAATCTTTCGTTAATCTTCAGTTTATTTTATTAAATTTAATAAGTGGACCGACGAATTGCAATTGAAAACATTTGGTTGTAGTACACTAAATCTTTTAAACAACTGACTTCTATTTACAGCTACTGACTTGAAACATGGATTCATTTGTCATTGTTTTTTTATATATATATATAACAAATGTAAACAAAATCGTATCTATATTCTGTAAACCGTAGAGATATTTTTATCGATCTCGTTTTCATTCGCGAAACAGCATAACTTTTTATATCTGCTTTGTGCAACTATTCAGCACGCATGCGTAAAAATTCCCTGATGACCTGATCAACACTCCGCCATCGTAACAATAAAATAACAATATTTGCCTTTTTCACACCTTTCCAAGAAATAAAAGTAAATGCACAATAGAGGCTACAAAATTCTAACTGGTGGACATAGAAAAGAAAGTCCTAGCATCAGTAATCATTTTACAATTTTTTTATTTTATGAAGTTTAAGTAAAATATTAAAATAATAAATTTGATTGTAACTAATTTCCCACAAGGTTTTACTCCTATTTATTTATTCTATAAAAAAATTGCAAAAAAAATTGCAATTACATTAATGATTCCATTAAAAAGTAATCCATCTTAGGTAATTTAAATATGTAAAATTAAAAATAATTAAACAATAGCTTGCTTTTAATTTAATACTAATGTCATTTTCAAACTAAATTTATATAATAACGAACTTAAATTTGCGTAATGACTGTGAATAAAACTCGAGTTCACATGTTTTTGAAGAATTAATAACAGGTCTCAAAGCTGAAAAGTTTCAGCATCGTGTATCATGGTTTTGCGTAGCTACTAGTATTTGGGACGTACTGTTCAAGCGAGTGTCCAGGTTTCAGCCGGGAGCAGAGACTGAGTGACAGAGAGCAAGGGGTAAGCGAGAAAGAAAGCACCAACAAGATCCCCACACGCGCCCCCGCGATATGACAACGTCGCACGGTCGATATGCTCTTTCAGGCAAAGTGCCAAGATTGGCGAGCGTTTCGTCAGCTATATAGCTATATAGCATCCCACTAAACTCTTCCCCTTACCCCCACCATTTACTCGTGAAACGTGCAATTTTTAAGATAGTGGGGAGTCCCCGCTGCTCGTTTGTTAATTACAAGCATTGAAGGTTTAAAAGGTAGTAGTGGGGATACTGAGGCTGCGCAGAACCCAGCCAGACCCCAGACCCAAAGTCCAGTTGTGCCTCTTTGCATTGTCTTAAATTAAGAGATGCAATGTTAACCAAATAGTAAACCCCTACACACGCCCGTGAACTCACACACAAACAATTTCAAAGTAGATTGCGACGTTGCTGAACCAATTTAGGATTCATAAACTTTTGTGTTTCGTGTCATTTAATTATTTACAATAACTTTTATTCAATTCATAAGTATATGAAAAACACAAAAAATAATTCTTGATCAATTAATTGTAAGAAAATATGAGTGAAAAAAATTAGGTTTTGTTTAGGCAATAGCTCTTATCAACCTAGATTTCATGGTAAATTTGCATCTTCAATAACTTGGCATTGCAAAACATCATTAATTGTTCAATGAACGTTTATAATAAACTAAATTTATTATTTTATTTGACAACTTATTGAAATGTTTCAACCTCAATAAATTCTTGAAGTTTTCAAATTCACGGTGCACGCGCAGGTTTACTGCGCAAATAGTGGGGGTAGAGAGTAGAGTGGAGGGGGTATTGATGTTAATCGACCAGATCGACCTTTACAACCTCATCAAAATGGCGATGGGTGATACGCATAGCCAGCATAAACAAAGTCAAATTTTATAGATTTATTAAACATTTTAGCGAGAAATCGGTAAATTGAATGTCACGTTTAGAAAAAAAAATTGGGATTAAAAAGAAAAGAAATTTATTTCTCATTCGAAAACTAAAGTTAATTGACTGTACAAGAATGAAACAAAAGACTTATTTGAGCCTACATCTTATATTGAACAATAAAGACGAAGTTTAACGGTAATGAAAGATAAGGTTGCAAAATTCGTTCGTACTATTCTATACTATACGATATTCGACATGCAACAAATTAAATTAAATTGAAATAATATCCCTTCTGACCAACGGCCCGTAAAGGTTAGAAAATGGGGAATAATTAGTGGGTGAGCGAAAGAGTAGATGCCGAACTGACCAAACTGTCAAGCACACGATCATTAATATAAAGACGAAAACACTCAGGTGAACGGACGAACCAAAATGCGTTTGCGCGCCAGGCTTCATGAGAAAAGCGCGGGTAGAAATCAACGAGAAAGCGCGTATTTGTTTACAAACAACTAAATAGGGGAGGATAAAGGGCATCGATCATTTTTTTCTCCGCAAACCATCGACACACAGTTACGTGTTTCATAAAGATAAACAAAAAGCCGTTGAATTGGTTATGAAAAAATCGTTGGACGATAAATCGACGGAATCTAACCTACCTTTGTCAATGCGCTCTTCGACTATTTGAACGTCGTCATCGTCAACATTGCTCCTGTCTCCCATCTTTTCGTTAGTCTGGACGTCCATGCACATAATTTTCCAGAGGTAAAACGAGCTTGAACTCGACGCCGAGCCGTCTTTTAACGCTTTTCTTTGACATTTAACATGAGGAGCCTGCGAGCACGCTGCAACTCGTTAGCTCGCGATGTGCTCTGCTCTCGAGCGTTGAGTCCCGCAGCATCTTATCGCCTGCTCACCCGTTTTCTTCCATGTACACAAACTAGCGTTAACCGTGCGTTATGAACAAATTTGCACCGAAAATTGCGAGTCTCTATTCTGGTTGCAGCTATATACTGCCTTTTACAAACGCTGCTTGCTGTGCTGCAGCGCCTTGCGCTACTATGACTTGAGTTTGAGACCTCAAGACAAAATACACTCGGTCAAGCAATCATTTCTTTCTCGCACACTATGAGACTAAATCAACGAGTCAGTGTCTTGTCAATTTGGCTGGAGGAAAAAGCGCGGGAGTGCTGCTGCATCCACTTTGCTCAGCTTCAACGGCACTGACATTTGAGCTTGATAGTGTACATAACCACACCAAATACACTCACTCAAACGCACGCCTCAACTGTACCTCCAAGTAAACACCTATCACTTCTTTCAATATCATTTCTTTATCCGTTGTTTGTAGATCCCTTTGAATCGACTTCTTTTGTTTTCTGATGTTCCGTTTTAATTCATTAAACTTCACTCGACAAACGATCAACACACACTCTTCTGAACTATAGTAACGCGCGTACACTGTGTATACGCTGTGCTGGTCGCTGACCACACAGCTGTGGCGCTAGCGCTGCCGCCGAGAGAGAGAGGTGGCTGCTGCTGCAGTCAAGCGATGCTGAGGCCGAAGCCGCGAAGACGAGGAAAGAAGCGCAGAGCCAAGCCGGTAGGTAGGTTGTGTGTATTATACCGCGCACGCCTGCGAGAGCGGTAAAGGGTACACAGCGCACGGACAGCAGTGGTGACGGCGAACCGACGAGGGCCAAGTCAGCTATAGCGAACGAACTAGCGAGCTAGTGCTCAAACGAAACAGCCTCGATGCCTCAGAGACTGAATCTCTCGTCGTAAGGCTTAGGATTTTGTATGTAGAACGTTGCCACTTCTCCTCCGCTTATTTTCTATCTTTCTTCCTCCCCTCTTTCTCCTACTCGCTACCTCGGCGTTTACTCTCCCGCCCCTTCGACCGTCGACTAACGAATAGTCGAGCATCTCTCTTGCTCTCTCTCACTCGCTTGCGCGCACTCTCTCTCATTCCTTTCTTCTGCCCCCTCCCCCTTCAATCTCCCCCCTCCCTCGTCAAAGATCACAACACCTACACATTGAAAAACGGTTTTGCGATGTTGCCGCACATCCGGTTTGCCTCGTGGTGGGGAATCCTTGGAAACTGGTGAAGTCAGCCTCAGGGTGGGGGTCGCCGGCCTTTGTGTACACGGTCACGTGTGCCATGTGTACACGTATAGGTGAGAGCGGGACCACCGTCGGTAGTGGGGGGACAGAGAGAGAGAGAGGGAGTAAGAGGGAACCGTGGAGGGGGTTGTTTTCTATGTATCTCTTGGTTCTCATTTTCTGCCAAACGGAAAATTCCACGAGACCTTGAATACAAAATTTACTTGAAGATTCCATGTTCTCGAGCAGAAATCCGTTTTAAGGTTAAGTTTGACGAAAGCTAAGTTCGTCTGCATCCATAACGAGAATATTACCATAATAAGCAAAAAGAAGGCGATTTTTTAATCATTGGGCAACTCTGCTTTCACACTGTAATATACTTAAGTGTTTCAGCTACCTATCAGAAAGGGGAAGACAAACATTTTCAAAATAATGCGTCTAAACAGTTTGAGAACTTTACACGCAATTATCTCGTAAACTAAGCGTCCTAAAGAAAAACGGAGGCAATTCTCGTATCACTTGAAATCCTCATTTTAAGACTAAAATAGTTACTAATGCCCTCCCCCCCCCTTTACTTGTCAATAGAGGGAGGCATAATTTTTTTAAATAACGCATTTGGAAAGTTTAAAAACTTTATACGGAATTATCTCGTAAACTAAACGACCCAAAGAAAAAGATTTTTGGATCAATTGAAATCTCTGATACTGAAAATAAATACTTACGAATTTCTGTTTAACTCCATTGAACAGTAAATTAAAATTTACCGAAATAGTGTTTGAAAGTTTTGAAAAAAAATTCCATTTACATCTGTACAATTTAATTTATTTTTACAGTTTTAACAATAAATTTTTGCAACGTTAACATTTATTTTTATTACATGTATACGTTTTCATTATTTTTTTTCCTCTTAAATTATAACTTTGAGTATAAAACTTTCTGTACATTTTTTATATGGCAGATCATATATATGCGACTCAGTCTCCAAAAATTAAAGTAATAACAGAAATTTTCATGGACAATATTGATATTCGATTTATTATGTTACTTGTTGATTTATCACAGGTTTTTAGTAAGATGACACGTACATTTGAACGTTTTTAAAATGGCCTATACAAAACATTTGTACAATGCATATCTAATATCTATATACATATATAAATATTTGCATAACGCAGTCGCGACAAAAAATGCGTGGTACTTGTCTCACACATAGATGTGATTAATCAAAGTCAAAATGAATGCTGCAAAGAAATTGTAGAGAACATATTGTAATAAGAACGCAAATAAACGAATCTCTTATTAAATTATAATTTAGTCAAATGTCATTTGTTACGAACTTTTAAATGTTTATCTACTTGCAAATTGTGCTTAGTTAACGACGATAATTTTTTTTAATCTACCTATCCTGAAATAAATTTAAAAAAATTTAAGTTAATCTAATTTTCATGCAAGAACTTTTTGCTTTCATTAAAATATTTTTTGTACACATGACCGTTTCTATGACTGGGAGGATTATAACCAGATTCAAAAACTGTCATCCAATGTTAAATTTGCGGAAGAATTTCTACTATCGGGCGACTGTATGGCTGCATAGCGTCTTCGTAAAATTTCTTGTAAATCATTACAAGGACTATTTTCCCGTTTTATTTTAAGTGGCCGACCATTGGGAGACCTATGAATTTTATTATTCTTTTTATTTATTTCACCTTTTCAAATATATAGTCAAGTACAAAAAAAAAATTATACCTTTCAACGGGCTTTAATTTAATTTTGTCAATATCTCTCAATATGTCTCCCATTGATTTTTGATTGCTTAATGGAGGCTTTTTTCGATCTTCACTCATGTGATCCTGAAGGCTTGCTCTACGAGCAATGTGTGGAGTTGTTGGTGGTGGCAGTGGCGGTGGAGGAGGCGGAGGTTGAACAAAGTTGCTTCCATTGGATAAACAAGGCTCTATAATGAAAAAAATATAAACTTGATAATTGAATTTCAAGATTTTATAAACAATACTAAATTAAAAGTGCTAAGAGTATGCATTTAATATTTGAAGAAATAATTTTGGAAAATAATCATTCTTACGGGAAACACTTTGTTTTCCAGTATTGACTATTGTTGATATTTGTTCTCTTAAATCTTGAAGCTCTTGCTCTAATGCAAGTAATCGTACCTCTGAACCAAAACTTATAGGTTCTAAGAGATCTGGTTTACTTTGAGATAATCCATTGCTAAAATGTACATTGAAATTTTTAAATATTTGAAACATTTAAGAAACTCGTTAGAAATCTTGTTAACAACCTTCCTGTTTCTAAGCCGTTAACGTTACACAAACTGTCAATTGTTTCAGGGTCTATCATAGAATTAGTCATTGAATGCAATGGTGTAACGCTTACAAAAACCTTTGGTGGAGGTTTCAGAGGTAAAAGTGATCCAATGCGTCGTACGATACTTCTTCGTTTTCCATAATATTTAATTGAATCTGCCATTACTTAAAGGAGGCAAATTTTAACTGCTGAATAAAAATATTTTTTATGTGATAATGACAAAAGTAACGGTAGCAATGTGACATACCTGTACAATTAATAAATTGTGTGTAATCTTGAGAACAGATATTAAATAAGTAAAACTTGGTAAAAAATGTTACAGCATCAGGGTACTTTTAATAAAAGACATTTCCAAGTCTTGTTATTACGTCAGCTTGCGTGCATTTTTTGTCAAGTCGTCGGAGCAAGGGAGAAAATATTTGTGTATTATTAATTTGACGAGGTTAAGAGAATCAAAGGTGGACTGAATTAATACAATAAAGAGCTTCGTATTGTTGATGTAAGTAAATAAGTATAGTATAAGACTGTGAGTAAAAATTTGAAGGACGTCCAAACAGTGTAAATGGATTACAGTAGAGTTAACTTGTAGTAGGGAAATTGTGTCTATACATATACACGACAGCACGAAGTATATACGATACGCGCACAGCACGTCTCTTTACTAAACTAAGTAGCTGCAGGCGCAGTACGCAGGGGCGCCAGGGTTGTCGGAGGGGCGCTGCTTGCGATCGCGTTTGACGCTGGCGTGGCGGGACCGCTTTTTACAATAAAAAAAAAAAACCGCAATAAATAATATATAATAAAAGTAGTCTCATGAGAGCCTGATAAATGAAAAATAACTTAGAGAATATAAGTAGATGCCGTTAGGAGCAGTTTACACCGATAATCGCCTGCTTTTGAAAAATCAATCGAAACAAATATATTTTTAATCTCAAACTTTTACACTTAAAAATTATTTAATTGAAATTTCAGTATCTCGAATTTATTTGAAAAAATTTTTAAAGTTTATTTTTATCTGTATGTTTAATATAAATGCATCTGAAATTAAGGATAAAAAATTATGCACATTACCTGCTCTTACTGCAGTTTCAAAACGGAAAAAACGCATGCAGCCATGCCATGACCCCGCGCATGCAGCGCGCAGCGTGCACACGTGCAGTGTTGTCTAGCGACGTGTGTGTGTGTGTGTGTAAAAGAGAGAGAAAGACTCTCAAACTCTCAACCACACTCGGTCGATACGACGACGTATGTGGTGACGAATTACTGCCTGCCCTGCTTGCTTCTGTTCTGGTTTCTGGACTCTCTGGTGCTGGTGCGCCTGCTGCTCAGTGGGCTGCGGCAATATGTGACTAACTTCAGTTTATACTGTACAGTGGGATTGGTCATATGATCGACTCCTGACTTTTAACAACTCTCCTCGTAAACTGGTCTGGGCCCCTCTAGTCACAAGTAAAAAACGATTCTGCAACAACAAAAATAACAAGCAAAACGTAATCTCGGTAACTTCTTTTTCTTGACAATTTTTTCGGCCGAAAAGTTTATAAAGCACAGTTTAACACAGTTTGTTTATTGCCATTGTTATTATTTAAAGATAGATACATCCTACAACTGCCAATATGAAAGGCTGCATGTTCAATATCGACGGCGGCTACTTGGAGGCCTTATGTCGCGGCTTCAAGTGCGGAATTCTTCAGCAAAGCGATTACCTCAACCTGGTGCAGTGTGAAACTTTGGAAGGTATTTCAAACTGCTCCATTATCTTGCAGTGCATACAGAAATTCAATCAATGCACATTGCTTACTCATTTCCTCTTATTATTTTCAATTTATAGATTTGAAATTGCATTTGGCCGGCACTGATTATGGCAGCTTTCTGGCTAATGAACCTTCACCACTGTCAGTCAGTGTCATTGATGATAAATTGAGAGAGAAACTAGTCGTTGAATTTCAACATATGAGAAATCACTCAGTAGAGCCGCTGTCTCAATTTTTAGATTTTATCACTTATAGTTACATGATTGATAACATTATACTCCTTATTACTGGAACTTTACATCAACGGCCAATTTCAGAATTAATTCCAAAGTGTCATCCCCTTGGTAGCTTTGAACAAATGGAAGCTATTCATGTTGCTGCTACACCTGCTGAACTTTACAATGCTGTCTTGGTGGACACGCCCCTTGGTTAGATTTTTTCTTCTGCTCCAATATAAGTTTTTCTCATTTATTGATTAAAACTCTTATACTATTCTTTTATTTTAGCTCCATTTTTTGTTGATTGCATTTCTGAACAAGATCTTGATGAAATGAATATTGAAATTATTAGAAATACATTGTACAAAGCCTATTTGGAAGCATTTTACAAATTTTGTAAAGAAATTGGTGGTACAACAGCTGATACAATGTGTGAAATTTTGGCTGTAAGTTAATTATTCCCTTTTTTTCTTTTTTTAAAAAATGTATTTTTTTAAAGTTGTATAAAACTCTAGTTTGAAGCAGACAGGAGAGCAATTATTATTACCATCAATTCCTTTGGCACTGAATTAGGAAAAGATGATAGAGCAAAACTTTATCCAAGATGTGGTCGACTTAATCCAGATGGCTTAGCAGCTTTAGCTAGAGCTGATGATTACGAACAAGTGAAAGCAGTAGCTGAATATTATACGGTACTTTTAATAACTTTTATATTTTTAATTAGCTTGTATAAAATGACTAAAAGTAAACTATTTTTTTTCATTTTACTAAAAAATTCTTATGTACTGTGAAATTATACAAATTTAAAAATCAAATTCTTTCCCAGGAATATGCAGCACTCTTTGATGGAGCTGGGAATAACCCTGGTGATAAAACATTAGAGGACAAATTTTTTGAACGTGAAGTAAGATTAAACATTTTTGTATAAATTACAAGACAAACTATATAGCTATATAATTTTTAACTTTTGTACAGGTTCGTCTCAACGTTAACGCTTTTCTTCAACAATTTCATTACGGAGTATTTTACAGTTATCTAAAACTGAAAGAACAAGAATGTCGCAACATTGTTTGGATAGCAGAATGTGTGGCTCAAAAACATCGTGCTAAAATTGACAATTACATACCAATTTTTTAAATTTGATTTTGTTTGGCATCAACCAATATGCTATACAACATGAGAAAACAAAGTTTTTTAATTTATATTGCATAGAAGCAAATACATTACTTTCAAAATCATATAAAATTTTAAATTCAGTTTTGCCTGTTGTAATTAATGTTCTTAGTTTGAAACATGTAAATAAATATATATATACACCTATATATTAATCTGTTGATTATAGATTCAAATATAATAAAATACAAAGTATTATACTACCTTTCACTTTTCAATTGAGAAAAAATTATTAAAATTAAAATGGGTTTTTGCATTCCATGTCATAACAACAAACCCCTCAAATGTAAATCTGCATATTTATATTTATGTAACGTGAAATGGTTTAAATAAATGTTATTATAAATATTGAAAACGTTTCATTTTTATTTAATAATCTTCTTTTTACACATTGAATACAAAAATATTTAGCAACAATCATTCTCAGTTCATAATTAATAACTTGAACTTGTACTGTATTACATTTTCAATGAATACAAATTTTAAACAAGTTCAAGGTAAAATTTTTACAAATGTAATAATAATAATAATAATAGTAATAATAATCTTAACAAGTAAATGTTCATTGTCTACATTTTTACAAAGTTCTAAAAATTTCCTATGAATGGAAAAAATACAGTTGAAAGCCAGCAGTGGCATTGAATTTAAATGCAATATTTTATTACAACAGTATTTTTTATAAATAGATTATACTTTGTTGCTGGTGCTTAAAAATATTTCATGATTTATTTTGTAAAAACTGTTTAAATAATTAATTAATTTATTATAAATTAAAATTAATTTTAGATACATCATAAAAAATAGACACAAAGTCATTTAAAAATTCAAAGTACAAATACATTATAAGAATGGTTGACATCTGGTTGCTAATTATAAAAGTAAAAACTAATTATTACAATTAGAATCATTATTTCTATTTGGTCCAGAGTACAAGTCTTGTTTGTTGCCTTCAGTTGCAGTTTTTTTTACACCTGGGCAATGTGGATTGGATGCTATCACTGTATTTCCTGCATGAGTTGATTTCATTGTCATAGATTGAGGAGAATTTTGAATTGGCATTGGGCCAGGAAGAACCGGAGGACCAGGTGTATTATTTGCAGGTGGTTGATAGGTTCCTAAGCTCTTAAGTCCAATAATTTCAGGATTTTCTTTCCAAAACCGATCACCAATTATATCATCCACTAAAGGCACAATACTAGGTTTTAATCGACCCATTCCATTTGGTACTAATTTTCTCACCAAAGTACTTCCTTTTCTGAAGATGGCAGGTTCGTTGTTGTAATTAGTACCAAATTCTTGAAACAATAATTCATTTTTGTGAGCAGCTAAAGTTCCACTTAACCTTTCTTCAGCCTACAATATAATATGTCCAAGTTAATAGCTTATAAAATTATTAAACTGATTTTTAATAAAGTTGAGAAATAAATAAAAATCTAATGTACCTGTTGAGGAGTAAGATGTTTTTTTAACACAAGACTCCAAAAGCAAGTATTGTACAAGTTGTTGATGTGAACATCTGCTTGCCTCCAAGCTAAATAATCCCTTAAATTTTTATCTGTAGGGTATAAAATAACTCTGGCATCAAACGAAGGTGGATAATGGAGTTCTCGGTTTTTAAAAAAGCGAGGCCAAAAGTACACATAAGACGAGGAGAATAGTGAATTAACATTAGACATGAGTTTAGATGCTAGAAAAAAATAAAGAAAAGTAAATGATTGTACAAATATAACACAACAGTGTTAAAGTAAAACAAGTGGAGGATAAAAAAAAAAGAAAAGCAACTTGTCATCTTACCTCTTCGTTTGAACAATTGTGTGTCTTTGCGAAAAACGAAAGAATACTCGTCGCTTTGACCGTAGGCGATGACAACCTCCCGAAACTCTTCCATAACCGAGATAGCCGCGCGATTCATAAGCTCAAGGGCAGCAAGATCGTTGGGCTTAACGAATTGGTGGTCGTCGGTGAATTTTGAAAAATTCCGACCGTCTATTCGAACTACAATCCAGCAGTTGGGCAGGCAATTATCTTCCGTCTCGAACTCTTTGACATAATCGTACTTGCTTTTAGCCATTATCGAGCTTGTGTTGAGAAGCCGCCAGCAGATTATTCCTCCTGTTGCTCTTAATCCGAGCGCTAGTCTTGCTCCTGCTGCGGCTGTTACTACTTTAACATTGCGTTTGCTCAATGTCGACGAGAAAGCTTTGAGAAAAATCCTTGTCATTCAGAATATCAGCCAGCAAAACATTCAATGTATTAAATATATACGCTGTCGATTCGATCCAATGAAATCTACACTTGTTTTTCTTAGACTAAAAATCAGTGGGCAACGCTATAACCTACAACGAACACACACCGGCGGCGTTTGTGCCAAGTTTGCCTTCTTTTTTACAGGTTAACTTTGAACACTATGTAACATAACAAAAAGTGGGCTTTACCGCTGGATTCTTATGCCTTCATGCGAGCTCTCTCGCAGGGGCCCCCGCAGGCTACAGAGAGTAAGTGCTCTCTTATTACACCTATTGCTGCTGCTCTCTGTTGTCGTAATCCGTACTAGGTGTACTTACTTATGAAACGATAAGTTATACTTGGATAAATAAGTACACTTTAGCTGTTCTCGCGTGTAAGCGTAGACAGAGAGAGCTGCTGCTACCCCTGCGCTGCCGACTGAGCGGTCAGATAAGCTAAAGTAAAAGCTACCAAATTGAGCGGGAACGCCGGACGGCAGCTGCTATTCGATAATTCGATCTTATACATGAATAACAATAAAATTGTTAGGAATTTAAAATAAAAAAACAACAACATTTAGGCAATCATATTTTTGGGTAGCTGCAGGCTGCAGTAATCTGCCTCTCTACACCGCGACTACTAAAAATTCTACGTTACGTTTCCGTATTGTTAAAAACAAAATTTAATTGTTTCATTAAAAGAAGATTTATTGAAGGCTAATTTTTAAAAATATATTCAACAATTTTTAAGCATACACCTTTTTATATTGGTTATTTTATTTTATAATCAAATCAATTCCCGAGCGCAACTGTCGATCAGAACGTTCGAATATTTGAAATAGAACGAATTGTCGAGTCGTTGCATTTAAAAAAAAAATAAACCGTTAGAGTATAAGCTTCTGCGGAAAAGTCAAGCAAGCGCGTGATATCGGGATATAACACACACCGCAGTCGACGAGTCGAAATGTCGGACGAAGAAACAGTTTTCCCGGGAACGACATTAAATTCGTTGTTTAGTACGATAAGGCTGCCGGAGCTGGCGAAATCCCCGTCGACATCCGACGAGGAGGAGGACGTAAACGAAGACGAGTGCTTGAACGAGGAGGAGAAGGAGGAGGCGGCTAGAGTAAGGAAGGAACAGGTCGAGGCGGACAAGCGCTGCATCCTCGAGGAGGTCGTGCGGATGACCCTGAAGAGCGTCAAGTCGCAAAGACCACCGGCCGGCTCGTTCACGCCGAAGAGCAGAAGCCGGCTGCACTCATTCAAGTTTCCCACGAGCGAGGATTTGTCTCGGATCGCTGCCGAGCAATTGACTCAACGACTTGGCACGGCGAAGAGCACGGAAGAGGAGGAGGAGGAGGAGGAGGAGTACGAGCCTGACGCTGAAGAGATCGCCAGGGAGTATCGAAAGCTCTTCGAGGAATCCGACGAGGACGACGTCGACGAGGTCTTCGAGGAGATCCTGAAGAAGGCCGAAATAGCGTTCAAGCTCGAGGAGGAGCGCAAGTAAATTATATAGCCGGGCCCCGATCCTCGTTTACCATGTAAATCACTGAGAGAGATGTATAGCTTTATCACACACATCCATTTACATATACAAACAAACTACTCCCCTCTTTCTCTTTCTTTCTCTCCAACCCTTGTATTCGAACTGTATTTTATCGATTATATCTCGATTCCAGGCGCAAGAATCCATTCGACTGCAGCTTCGACGAGCTGTGCGCCAAGCCAAAGCGAAAACGCAACAAGAGCGCCGTGAAAGAGAGGGTGAGCAAGCCGGTCCAGCGGCAGCTCGAGGCGCTCAAGCGCTTCAAGGAGCGCATCGCCGAGCCCAAGCCCAGCAATCAGCTCGTCAACTCGAGCGCAACTGCAGCCGAGCCCGCTCCCCCCGTCTCGAGCTCTTATTTCGCCCTCGGCAGCCGCGACAATATCGCCAGCCGCAACGCTAGGCCCTACCCAATCTGGCGCTCGACCGCCACGTTCACGCCCATCTTCGCCACGAGATCGAACCCCAACTGGGCGAGGCGACCGTCTCCCTACACCGGACTACCCCTGACACCCACCCCTCTGCCCCTTCCACGCACTCTCAACAACGTGTACAGAGAAAAGCGAACGTTAAGATCTGCTTTCAAGCCAGCGAGCGATCGGTTCTCCGCTCCCTCCGACAGACCAGCGATCCTCGAATCGTCGAGCAGACAACCTACGACTGCAGGATCGTCGTCTCCGAACAAGCCGCTCCTCAACTCCTCCTCGACTGGGCCACCTGCGACCACTTGCTGGAATACCAAGTAAGTTTAAATTGTTACAGCGCTTAGTATGACTTTCTTCTATTTACTCATTATGTGTTATATGCGCTTTGACAGATTGCTAGAAGAGAACTCCGATTCGCCCGTCCAAAAGAGGAAAAGTACCGGCTCTAGGATCATGACAAGTCCCATCGACGAAAATGCTCCTTCACCGCCAAGCCCACTCGTCACAAGTACTCCTTTGCGACAATGTTCAGCCGTCGAAACTAATACTCTGTTACCTCGCAGTTCAGCCGTCGAAACTACTCCTTTACCACGAAGCTCGGTCGTTCGTTTTACCGATGCGTCGCCGCAGTACTTTCCCTACAGTTCTGGCTCGAGTATCTGCTCGGAGGATCTCGTAAATGATATGTATCAAGTCTCACCGCCGGCTGGATATGTGCCTGAGCGATTCACTAACGCCTGTCAGCAGTCTTATTTCAACTACGTTAATGATGATGAAATGCATAACGGCCGAGCTATGCCCTACGACACTGCGCTTACCTATCAAAGAAGCGATACCATTAGAGTTTTGCGAAGCTCCTCGTACCATTCTAACGTTAATCCAAACAATCATCCCAACTTTTTGAATAATTTCGTTCGCAATTTAAATGCTAACGTTGGTAATAATATTAACATGGCTGTTGAGTACTCAATGAAAGTTAAATACTTTTAGAAAAACTACAATTTTTAATTTTAATTTTTATCATACAAAGATTACCTTATATTCAGTACTGCTTTATAACAAATCGATTAACATATAGTTTTAATTGAAATTTATTTAATTTTTAGTTAGATCATAATAATGAATTTTAATTTTTGTTGTAAAACTCAACAATGATGAAAATGTAATGAAATCAAACGCAAAAATAAAAAATGCGCAAAAGTGTGTAAAACTGGAAACTCTGGAGTTTCTGTTATTTAACTTTTCTACGTTCAGAGTCTTAAAAGCGTTGAAATAGTCTTAATAAAGGAAAGTACTAAAAAACAACGTGTGCAAATTATTTTCATATCAGCGACAAAGGGGTCTTTTCCGTTTGATCGCATTATCTGCAGTTCTTAAATGGAAAAATATGTCAATTCTAAAAAAAGTTCTTAAATACTTTTCTTGTATGAAATAAAAATACAAATATTTATTTATTTATAATTATACTGGCAAATGACCAATGCAAAGTAATTTTATAATAGTAAAAAATATTTAATAAGGCTAGCACTTTCAATATTGGACGTCTAATAGATGGCCATCTATTTATCTGTGAGGGTATAGATAACACAGATGGCAGGCCACCTGAAGGCCTCGGTAAGAATCAGTCAAGTTAAGGTTAGTTATTCCGTCACTTTTGTACATAGAATGAGAGAGAGAGAGAGAGAGAGGGGGGGGAGGTGAGGGAGGCAGACAGACAGACATCTCTCTCACACACACATACTCTCCCAGCGCAGGCAGCCTATAACTACATATATAAATCAGTATATTGTGCGATTGCAGCCGCGCTGCAGCAGGAGGAATTTTGTGCGGAAAGCAATAATACAGTTGCCCATATCCGATCCACGGCTCCAGTAAGAGAGGGAGAGAGAGAGAGAGTCGAATTGGTGGATAAAGTGGAGGTGGAACGGGTGGCAGCCGGAGGTACGGGGAGCTGCAGTGTATAGGCGCCAAGTCGTGCGTTGTTTACCAAGCGCAGCTGGAGCAGCGGAGCCTGGCGAGGCCCCGCGCGACCGACCGGGCCAGCAGTCTGTATTCGAGAAAGAAAGGCCGAGGGAGCCGACCCCGGTCGAACGAGCAGCTGGAGGACGAGGAGGCGAACAGGCTGAAAGAGGCAGGGGCTCTTTGCCAAGCCCCAACGACGCCCACGGCCTTAACGATTCTCGCGAGCTTGAAAAAAATTTATACCGAATGCAGGAGAGTCCTTACGCTGTCCGCTATGATGGAGAGCAAGCACTGCAACAATTTCATAAGCTATGTCGGCTTAGAGGAACATGAGATGCAGGTGAGCAGCGAGCTATCTCTTCCAATATCTCTACTTCTCGACCTCTGCTCTTCCTTTCCTCTCTCTCTCTCTCTTTCGGTCTCTTTTTATTTTATGGAGCAGGAGCGACGTTAACAGCAACATCTGCACACTTATGGCTTGAGCATTGGATTGCTTCCTTTTTTTTTTTCAACGCCGACCTTGAATGCTGCTTGACGCCTGTGAATGCGTTATTATTAAGCTCTGTAAGGTGTTAATTGACACTGAGCCTTGCAGCAGCAAACTGGGCAATTTGATTGTTTTATTCAAATTTTAGACGAGCAAATATTTCACAGGCTTTTGTTTAAAACAAGTGACAGTGACAAATTCTTTTTATCATTATTATTATTATTATTATTATTATTATTATTATTGTTAATATTGTTATTTGAAATCTGTTTTTGTTGTATTTTAATTTTTAATGAATATTCTTTGAAAAATGTCTATAGACCGCTATAAAATCTTATATTAGTTGTAAACACAGTACCAACAGCTAATATAGAATTTCATTCTGAGATAAGAGAGTAATTAGTGCCTTAAAAGATATAGATTACTTGTTTTATCTTTTAAAAGCAGCCAATAGAAAATTAAATATTAATTTATATTTTAGTATGTATTTTAAATTAAACTAATTTTGACAAGTATAATAAGATTAAATAAAATAATTGTCTTTTACAGAATTTATCATCCAATCGACAAGATTCATTGGATGAAAATAATATTAAGTTATTACCAGGAGAGGCTGTTGTTACAAAGGCTAAAAATGTTCTTATGTTTGAACCAGTTAGTGAATCCAAACAAGGAATATCAGGAATGTTATTAGTCACTAATTTTAAATTAACTTTTATTACTGCTGAAGATAATGGAGATGTAAGTACAAAATTATTCCAATGTATTTAATTTTTTTTCTGTAAATTTAGTACAAACTTGTGATGTATTTTATTATAGGAAATTCATCAACAAAATCACCTTTATGGATATACAGATACTTGTTTGTCAAACATTGACACAGTATATTTGATTACTGGTGATAAGAAAAAAAAACTTATCCCGGGAGCTTCAGTCCCATCAAAAGTGAAAGGAGTTTTTATTATTTGTAAAGTAAGTAAAATGTTTGATGTTAACTCATTTTAATATAAATAAACAATATTTGACAAATAATGGTATAATGTTTAGAATCTAAGGACTTGGTCATTTTCATTCAAATTCTCAGACATAGGAGATGGAAAAAATTTAGTGAATGCTTTACTTCATCATGCATTTCCTACTAAACACCATCTACTTTTTGCTTATGAATATTTGTAAGTATATTTAATGTTGTGAAAAAATCATTATTCATCTTTTAAACATATTATTAAATGTTTATTTTTAGAGAGCCATACTTTAGTAGTGTTGATAAAGAAGTGCAGCTATTTCGTAGTGGTAAAGATTGGCAAAATGAATTGGAACGTTTATGTAGCAAATCTATAAATATAAAAAAGGGTTGGAGACTATCAACAGTTAATTCAAAATTTCAAATATGTCCAAGGTAATTTTTTGCATATTTGCAGAAAAAATTTTATTTACATAAGTGAATAAATACCATAATTTTAAACTGCTAACTTTTATTTTTGCAGCCTATCAGAATTTATTATTGTTCCCATGTCAGTAACTGATGGTCAATTAATTAAAGTAGCACAACATTTTCAAGGTAGCCGACCGCCAGTATGGTCGTGGTCAAACGAGCAAGGTGCTGCATTAGTCAAGATGTCAGAACTCTGTCCAAGTATTACAGAAAGGACTCAGGAAAATATTATGTTAGAAAATATTCGTAAGAATCATCCGAAAAAACTGCAACCAGTGATTATTGAATTAAGTAAAGATATTAGTATAAAAGCTGTAGCTTCAAGTTACTCAAAACTTGTTAGTTTGTGTTCTCCTGGTAAGTTTGTTACACAACTAGTTGATTTTTCGAGAAGAAATTTAAGTAAAAAATTATTTATTACACAATTAACTTTTATATTTACAGATAGTGTTAGGCAATTTTTAATACAAGATAATAATTTTTATTCTTTGTTGGAAAGTACAAAATGGTTGAAATATGTGTCATATTGTTTACAAAAATCTGTTGAGGCTAGTGAACATTTAAATGAAGGTGTTCCTGTTATATTGCAAGGTCAGTAGGAAATATTTTATTTCAAATATTTATGCAAAAGCAAATATTGACATATTTTTTTGCCATGCAGAAGGCGCAGGTAGAGACATTTGTTGTATTATTTCAAGTTTAGTTCAGTTACTTTTGGATCCTCACTTTAGAACAATAACGGGATTTCAAACTTTGTTGCAAAAGGAATGGATTGCTGCTGGTCATCCTTTCTGCGATCGTCTTGGCCATTTAAAAAGTGATGGTACAGAGAAGGTACAGTATCTTTATAAAACTCAATTAATTATTCCCTGTACATTTATATCTGTAATAATTAAACTGGAAACTATATTTTTTTAGTCGCCACTTCTTCTGTTGTACCTCGATAGTGTATGGCAGTTGTGCCAACAATTTCCTGCTGAATTTGAGTTTACGGAAACGTATTTAACGACACTTTGGGACGCAGCGCACGTCTCGATCTTTGAAACGTTTATGTTTAATTGTGAGCGAGACCGCATCAAGGCAGCAACGGTAAATGTCTTAAATAACTGTTTTTTAAAATTAAATAATCTCAAGCCCAAAATATACAAGCAATCGGTTTCTAGGATCCAAGTACGCGTTTGATACTACGGAGCGTGTGGGATTGGCGCGAACAATTTAGCGACCAAGATATCCAGCTCTTCCACAATCCCTTGTACAATCCAGTCGTAGCGAGCAGTCCAGTCCAGCGTTCGGCTTGCCTCAAGCCTCTCTGGGGCATACCTTGGCTAGAACTCTGGTCGCAGTGCTATTTCCGCTGGATACCCCACCTAGTGATAAGCAACGGAGGCCGTAGTCAAGCCGAAATGTACGCCCGGTTGCTGCAGAACGAGGTAGTGCAGATGCAGCTAGACGTGAGCCATGCGGGCAGCGCTGCTCCCTCGCCCGTTGACAAGCTTTCTACCTGCCTGCTCCAGATGAATATCAACAGCTTCTACCCGTTCAGCAACAAGAAATCCGGCAATTCCCTTAGCACGCCCATCATCAACGCTTCATTTGTCATGAGTGACAGTATGATCGACGCCCAAAGCCTGCTAACCGTACCGGATTGATGCGAGCGTTATCGGCCTCAAGGACGGTTGCAACTCCGACAACGACATCGATGGCGGTGGTGGCGGCGACAGCGGCCAATAACAGTTGTTTTATTATTATTCGCTGCGCTTGTATCTCGCCTTAACCGGCCCCTCATTTTTTTTATCGGTCTCGACGTTGAGATTTTGTATGTTTTACCATACCACTCGCGAGCTTTTACTGAGCTCGAGATGATATATTGTAAAAACTCTGATGTTTTTGTCTTTGTATAATTATTAGGTTAATACTTTCTCGACATTTATTCTCGACACACACGTTAACACCTTTAGCTTTAATCATGAGAAAGCCATAGTAGGGATAATAATCATCGATGACGTTCCTCACTTTATTTGAGGAATTAAAAACACGCAAAATCGTTTCGGAAAGAATATTTTTTGACTATTGCTAAATAATATTAAAGATTTTAGCGCGCACCAAGCAAGTTTCATAATACCAATTTTAACGTTTTTCTATTCTTACATTTTTCAAACCTTCAAAATTCTCGTTGCTTCGTAACTCTATAATTAGAAGCACATTAACAAACCAAATAAAGTAATTTCTCAACAAAATAACTGCGAAATGATCTTCCATCGCAGATCGGAAAAAAGACAAAAAATGCACTCGAATGCAGCTGAAGTAGGTATTCAAATCACGGCGAGCTGAATAGAAGAAAATGAAAAAAAAAATATAAATAAAAAATAGATATTATAAGCACGCACCGTTAGTGAAAAATCAAGGAAAAAGTATATCCGCGCGCGCGCTCCCGAGACCACAACGTGGCTTCGATAACCGCGCAAAAAAAGCATATATTTTTTAGCGTGATAAACGTGCGCAAGCGACAGCATGAATGATCGCGTACGACAACAATAGTCGACCAGTTTATATTTTTCTGTTTCTTCACGCGTATCCCACCCGAGCCACAAAGTTTTGGTTATTTTAAACTTTTTTTTTATTATTTTTTATTGTGAAAGCTTTATCATTTCGCGAAATGATGAATATTTATATTATTATCATTATCATTATTAATATTATTATTACGAGGTGATCGTTTGACAATTTACTAGCGACGTAATGTCTATATAACAAGCCTGATCCTGTAATTTATTTCTATTTATTTGCAACGAGAGCTTATAGGATTAATATGATGAGAGTTCAAATCGTGTTGATATTTAAAAATCTAATTTTTGTCAACTATTTTTTTAAGAATAATAATACTAATAATAATAATAAACAGATTTTTTAAAGATTATCCGAATTAGACGGCAATTATTAAAAATCCCACCTCTTCTTCCAAGTTAAGCTCATACAGGTGGAGAAAAAGCATCCAATAATACAGTGCGCCTGTATGCATATGGATATACATGTAGAAGATATATCTCGTGCTCACACGGACACACTCAACGAACGCACGTACTATAAGACTGTACAGCAGAGAATCGTCAGGGTCGCGCAAGACAACGTGAATGGATGCTACCTCGCTACGAGACCCGCCAAGCGACAGGAGGAGGAGAGGGTGTGGACTGCCTGTGGAGCGGGACACCGAGCCAGCTGCCCGGCGATAATGCGCATACGTAGATGCACGGGGGAGTGTATGACACGGCAGAGCTCTTGTATTTATAAGGGGATGGGCTAAGGTCAAAGCAGATGCTGGTCTTGACGAAGAGAGAGAGAGATTTTTGCTTGAGTTTCAGATCAGTAAGGTCTTTAATAGGTCCCAAAACGTATTTAATGTTAAAGATCTTAAATGTATTACTATAAAAAATCGTCGAAAGGAAATTAATAACGGTTGAATAATTCCAGTAGTGATGAATCGGTATACACCTATAAATGTAACATTTTCAGTCGGTATGACAACGGGGCTTTAATTATCACAAAATTAAGCTGGATTTTAAGAGAATATAAAAATGCAGCCATGGTTTTTTATTCGCGTTCGTTCATCTGCAGTTGCTGCTGCTTCTTCTTTTCCTTCTTTGTTGCCGAGCCCATCACTTTTTTGTTGGCCAATAATACGGTACACCGCGTATATGTATATATGTACCAAGTAGTAACGGCGTTCTGCGGCCTGTACGACCAGACGCGTTTCAGTAGATAAAACCAGAGATATTACCATTATACCGATTTCGGAAGAGATCGTTAATAGATAAGAGTATGCATGTACATGAGTAATTTGAGGGAGAAAAACGTGGGACAATGGGTGTAGAAGGAAGAGGGGGGAGGGGCAGTCAGAATTAGCCAGCATGTCTTCGAGTATATAATTCAGCACGTGTCCTTGCAAGGCCTCCGCAGCCCGAAAGAGGCACAAAAGCAATAGTCTCTTGGATGTGCGGCGAGATCACCGCTAGTAATACTCTATATATGTATAGGCAGGCAAACAAGTATATATACGGTATATAAAGACGAAGAAAAAGTTTAAGAGGTATAGAGCGGCGCGCACGAGCGGAAGGTCGGCTGTTGGCTCTTATTTGAAAGTTTGGAAGGGAAAACGAAGGAGGAGGAGGTGATCGGCGAAGAAAGATAGAAGCTCGAAGACTCTTTGGTGTAGAGCAAAGAAGGGAAGGACTGTGTGTAGGTGAGTGCACGCTCGGGAGATAAAAAGGGGAGATCAAGCGGCTCGAACCGGCACTGTATCCAGAGACGAAGACGGAGAGAATCGAGTTGCAGTCTTTCTCTCTCTTTATCGCTATGCTAGTGCAGCAGAAAATGGGACGTCAGAATACCGTTGCCGTGTGGCTCTGGCTTTTGGGACTGTTGGGGCCTGCCTGCAGCCAATCAATGGGTTGATACTGCCAGACAAGCATGTTTGGATTTTTGTTGCGAGAATGTAAAAGGCATGCGTCGGTTTATAATGCGTTATTTTTTAATATGCGTTCAATTACGAATTATGGGAGAAAGTGGGTTAATTGTGGACGCGACAACATTTTTGCCAAAATCAATTATTTTGTTGTTGTTTTGTTGTAATATGCGCACGAACATACAGTATACATAGATAATTTGTTATAGAGAAAAGAAAACCAATTTTGGAATCGAGTCATTATGAGCCAAAATCGTATCGTCCAACTACATCAATTCCACGAGCAATCGGCAACTAGCGTTTTACCGTTTGTTAACTTTTCTCATCTCATAAGACACTGGTCCCATAGGTGCTCTCGTGGTATTCTGACGTCGCTTTTTTCTTTGGTACCAGAGTTGAAAAGGCAGCATATCAACGTGAGAAGAGAGATGAGCGAGAGAGGGGTAAAAGAAGCATGTAGGCAACACACAGGCGTACAATAAGCAGAGCAGAAGAGAGTGGTGCAGCGTCAAGTCGAATGCAATAAGTTTTATGCGGTGGTGCAGTGTACTACGGGGGCTGGCGCGACGACGACGTTGACAAGGACGGAGCGAGGAGATGGAGGTGGAGAGGTGGGGGAGGAGGGGGAGAGAATCGCCGATTGTACGCCCCCTGGTGCCGATGCACTGTAACGCCAAGGAACCTCCGCTCTGCTCTTTTCTCCTTCTCTCTCGCGTACACTCATGACACTAGAGAGAGAGAGAGAGAGGGGGAGAGAAAGAGAGAGAGAGAACAGCGCTGGCGGCCGCGTGAGGCGCGACTCTGGAGAGAGAACGGCGGCGGCGTGTGAGCGCCGCGCGCGCTGTGCGTTATATGCGGCCACAGTGTCTCTCGCCCGCCAACCCATAGTCACGGCGTTCCTGTGCCGGTGCGCGGACCTCTCTTTCTCCGCGTCCTCTCTCATATCGCGCGCTTCGTGTCGGGCCTCCTCCCTCCCCCCCGTCTTATTTCTCAGGGCCCGTAAGCTCTCTTTCTCTCTGTCACTTATTCTTTTGCATCACGAAGAAAGAGGCGAGTAACGATATATAGAGAGCGCGAGGGAGGAAGAGTGCGTAAAGTGCGCGCGGACCCGTATCGAGAGAGAGAGAGAGATAGTGCCAGTGAGTATATACACACTCCGAAAGTCGCAAGAGACGGAGCAGGCAGTAGATCGAGAGAGTGCAGCCGCCGCAGGGGAAAAGTAGCGGACGGGGCGCTCGGGCCGCCGCGCGCCCGAGGCCTGAGCGCGAGGAGAAAGAGAGTGGCAGCAGCAGCAGCCGCCGCCGTATACGTATACACAACGGGCCCTCGACAAAGTCCTCTCTCGACTCCGACTGCGCGCTCCTCTCCACAGGAGTAGCAGGAGCCGCTGCTCAACGGCCTCTCCTCCGGCCCGGCTCTCCTCCTCGCTGGTTCTCCGCGACCGCAGGCTACCTGGTCGCGGCTGCCTGTTGCACTAGCGCAGTCTCGTCTACATAACTACGCTATCATCCCGTGCAGTGTCTGCCGTCTGCATATGCAACGAAACGGAGTCTTGCGCCGAGGCTGCTACTACTGCCCAGCACAAGTATTTTGCGCGCATACAAAGCCCAGTGTGCGGGGCGTTAAGAACGTGAAAGTGCGCCTACGGCCGTCGAGCGTGTTGAAATATACATCAAGTACACCGGGGGACATAGACACGTACTCGGTGTTATGCGCGCTACGGGCCGCCGTGCTCCTTTGTGCCGGCAGCCGGGCAAGGAGGAGGAGCAGGAATAGTGTGCACAGCGGGCCCTTGGACTGTCGGCCCTGAACGTGTGCTCTCGCTCTCTCTCTCTCTCTCGCTCTCCTGAGGCAGAGAGATATATCTCGACGCACACAGACAGAGAGACGGGCGCGCGCAGACACACAAAGAGGAAGGAGGAGGCGGAGGAGGGAAGGGAGCGCGAGCGGGGGCTCTCCATAGGGCGGGCTTCGGCTGGTAGGAATGCCGATCCGCGGCGCGAGCGGTGATCTGCAGGCGGTGCATCGGGTCGACGGCGGCGAATCGAGGATCGGCGGTGGCGACGACGGCTGCTCGTCTTCTTCCTGCTGCCCACCCGGCGGCGGCTGCAGCGCTCCGCACGGACCCGCGTCGTTCGGCCGTAGGTGGAGGCGCAGGAGAAGGAACGCTTGCCGGGACTCCGGAGACGACAAGGACGAGCCGGCGGCACTGCTGCCGCTACTACTGCTTCCTCTCCTGCCACCTCTTCGGCCATATCCCGTCCTTGCTGCCAGCGCCTCTTCAGATCGGGCATCTGCTTTCATCGCGATTACAAGGTGAGTAGCTGGATATCCACGTCCATTGCCCGCCCCCAGCTGCCCTCCTCTCTCCCTCTCTCTCTCTCTCAATTCCCTTAGGTATCTCTTTCTCTAGCCAGCTGTCTTTGTTATCGATTCAAATCGTCAAACTCCACTCGTTCTCCAAGCACCCCCTTCCTCTTCTCCCGCAAGACGTGGAGGAGGAGAAGCAGGATAGGTTAGGTAGCTCTCGGCGACGAGGAGCGATGAAGAAACCGAGGCGAACGCCCTGTCCCCGTCCATGGTCTCTCTCTCTCTCTATCTCTATCTCATTCCTCCTTTCGCTCTCCTCTTTACACGCACGCCGTCCCCTGTATATACACTCTCTTACCCAGAGAGCCGCTCCTTTTCTTTTCTCCTTCTCCCATCTTCTCCTCGTTCTACTTCTTCTTTTTCGTCTTCTT
The DNA here is from genome assembly GCA_030522585.1 of Anagyrus pseudococci. Lineage (NCBI taxonomy): Eukaryota > Metazoa > Arthropoda > Insecta > Hymenoptera > Encyrtidae > Anagyrus > Anagyrus pseudococci. Next base: position 51,518 of record JAPYYQ010000342.1, read on the forward strand.
ATTCTCCGCTTTTTTTTTCTTCCCTTCTTATTTGTCCTTTTTTGCAACAGGCCACAACTCTCTTTCTCTCCCGTCTACGTGTACGTGCGTGCGTGCGTGCGCGTGTATGTGTATATACGTACAAGTCGGGCCCACACGTCTGGCCATAAGGGGAGAAAGGATGCACTGGCCGCTCTCTACCCATACTCCGCGTACTCTGTGTGCGCGCTCCTGGTGAACGCCGGCAAGCCACTTGTTGATGGCCGAGGAGCATGCGCGCTGGCGTTATAGGCTCCGAAATTGTCGCTCTCGCTCCTGTCTTTCGTAGTTGTAGAAACGCGCAAGCTTGCACGTATACACGAAAAAAACGCACAAATTCGCCGTCTCGCCTCCCCTCATTTCCATTGGCCCTTCGACTGTAGGTGTCTAGGATCACGCTCAGGCAGCAGCTAAAAAAGAGCAACTTGTCGCGCCTTCGCCTCATGAGAGCAGCGTGTCCGCGCACCTGTCGCCTCGGCCCCCATACCCTCCACTCCTTGTGTGTCAGTCTATTGCCCTCTTCTCAGGCCAGCGTTTCTCCCTTATACAAGCTTACACCGGAGGGGACTCTTGTTCTGTCAAGTAATGAATCTCACACTCTTGTATTGTTTCCCAATTATACCCCTCCGACTTTCGATGCTCCTTTGACCAAAAGGAAAACACCCCGATCCCTGAATATCGAATTGAATATCTATAATTTCAATAGAAAAATACTGGAACATAGTAAAATGTATTCGCAGTGCACTAATTTAATATTTCAGTAGAGCGTGCGCGGGTCGATCGTGTCAGCTGTTTTTCATTGTGTCAGCGTCAGATTGGCCATTTCGGGCGCTTCAAATCGCTTGCGCAAGAACAAAAAAAAATCGTTATCTAGACTTCCTACAATAGTCTTTGTGTGTACTTAATCTGGACTATAGATAGGCGAGAAAAAACATAAACACGCTAATTGTTTTACCTTCGAATATTAATGGTTTTCCTAAAATCGATCTTGAAAAATTACTGAATTTTTTTTTTTTTTAACTTTTTAATGTCCACAAATTCTTTACCTAGACAATTGAAATTGAATAAACATTAAAAACTTCCTTTTTGAAATTGTAGATCTTCAACGGGATGATAATTTTTAATATTCAGGTAGGATTTTATTTGCAAAATTAACGCAGGTCTATCCCAGCGTGCTTGGGCTGTAATGTGACATTCACTCGCCAAAGGATGACTAATTTTATATCGAGCTTATCTTTTCATTGCGCCCGGCCCCTAACACACTTCCCTCGTCTCTTCTTTTCTCTACCACCACTCGATAACTTTTTTTGTCTTTTTTTTTTATCCAAGTCATTGTTGCTGTGTTGCTGGAAACTTAATGGGGGTGTCGAGATGACTTAAAAACAAAATGCCAATAAAAACGGGGTAGGAGCGTTTGGAAAAAACTGATTATTTTATCAAAAGCATTCGCATGCGCGTGAGAGTGCACGCTCAGCCTTTCGCTACCTCGTTTCAGAATGGTATACAGCTGAAGAGGCCACAGGCGAATGTAACAAAGTGCAGAAAAAAAAGCAACATAATGGCGCTTATGGTTGAGAGTTCTCGAGTAGTGCGCGCTTATACATAATGTACTCGGGTCGCGAAAGAGATAGAGAGAGAGCGCTCGCGTTTCACGCTTCCGCGAAATATCGGCGTAATTTTTCGTGCGATCTCTTTCCGCTGCGCTCGCGCGTCGAGGGTGCAACGCGTACTTATATGCGCTTGCGAGGTAATATAGGCCCCGCAAATTTTCCGTCGCTTTCGACATCAAGCTATTGAAATACGAGGTTAATAATTTAACGCTGCAGGACGATTTCGGTTGGAACGACAAGACATGTGGTGTCAGCTTTTAATAGCATACGGTATACCTATCTATGTAGCATTTGTAAAGTTGTCCACAGTTTCATTAATTTCCCTAGGCTAATAGTGTTATTATCATCTTAATTCTTGAAATTACATCGTTCATTCATTAAGCGTAAGAAAAAACAGTGGAACAATATTTTCGAATAATAAAAAAGAAAAGCCAAAAAATTATCAAACAAGTTACGGAGATCAGCTGTAATATATAATGCGGTAGCAGCCCCTATCGTCTCCGGTAAACTCTTGAAATCGGTAAAATATAGCTGCTGCAACGTAACCTCCTCTCCTTCCCTTCTTCCTCCGTGAACCCTTCTTCTCATTTCACTCCGTGCAGTTCGCTCTCGTTTACTGGCTTATGACGCAAAAGCCATATGCCAATTTGAGGGTAAGCTCGGTCGAGCGCGGGCCACGCGCCAAAGCACTGGAAGCAGCCAGACGCGGTTAACGGTTGTAAACGCGGGCACGCGCGAAATTCAAGATTGCCTCAAGCCGCCCTCACACACTGGATAGACCACCTTTTAGTCGGTTAATTATTATAGAGCCTAGAGAATCTGCTTGGACCGATTTTTGCTTGTGTACATGTCCCAAATTCCTCTTGTTGGATCTACCGGTGTATCTTTAACGAACGAGTGCGAGGGTGGGTGTTTTATAAGAGAGAGAAAGAGCGGACAACTGCAACATCGGCTTATAGGAGGAGGCGAAGATGAAAAAAAAAGGAGAGGTCAAGTGGTAGCGACCGGGTGATTAACTTTGCGCTTCGGTTTACGTATAGAGACACGTGTATTGTGAGTAAGAGAGAGAGAGAGAGAGAGAGAGAGAGAGAGAGAGAGAGAGAGAGAGAGAGAGAGAGAGAGAGATTAAAGCGCGCGCTTCAAGCGAGATTAAGACCTCCCATCAGCTTTTACCGCACGAGAGAGCTGTCAATCTATATACATCCGAGGCCGAAAAAGGCTTCTTCTCTCCCTTCTATTTCTCGCTGAAGTGTACATCGCTCGCTTTTGTCCAGCGGAAGACGAGAGCAGACGCGGACTCGCCGGCAGGCGCTCCTTCTCTTCTATCTCTTCTTTCTTCTCGCGCGCAAGGCTTCCCTCCACCTTATACGTATAGCTAAAAGCGTGCCGAAGCGAACGAACGGGAAAAATGCCGCCTCTCTTTCACTCTCTGCCTTTCTCCTACAGCCGTGCTTCTTGCTATCTCCGAGGAATTCTATAGGCTCGTTCTCCGTTCAGGTAGACAAACGTGTGTGTAAATAATAATCATAAGCAGTCGTCTTTACTCGCGGCGGCGCCGAGAGCGCACGACCGGCCTTGAGCCACTCCTCACACCTCGACCCTCCTGTCCCATCCCTGCCAAAAGACTCGAACGACTCGGCTCCTGCGCTGACGTTGCTGCTGCTGCCGCCTGTCCTGCTATAGATATCTCTAAGCAGCATAAATATAATGCTGCTGTCGCTGGACAAGGGACTCTTTACTATACTTCGCGAATGTTGAGCACGTCCAGCGGAATGCTTTCTTTTTACCTTTTTAACCCCTTCGCCGAATTTACGGGCCTCTTTCTTCTTATTTTCTTTCTATTCCTTCTTTAACTGCGCGCACCACGTCACGGATTTTATGTTCTTCGAACGAAATAGCTGCTCGCCACCATAAAAATAATCTCGGATTAAAATATGTGTAACCATATTACTATAGTTTTAACTCGAAGGAGGAAAAAAAGTTGAATAGTTAATTTGCGGCTATTGTGAACTTACCGATATTATTTAACGAATTAGTTTGGGCGTGACGTACTCTTCCGAAAGCGAAGTACGTAATCTAAAAATATATACGGACATTCGATAACGCGAAGTTTATACATATGACATTATTTTGTTACTCCAAGGAATTTTTTGTTCGCTTACGCGAAGACAATATAACATTAAAAGCTCGCGATCCCCGATGTCTGTTTTATAAAATGCGATAGTGTTTAAAGAGAGAAAGAGATGGAGGTGGGGAAGAAGGTAAAAAAAAGCGTTCCAAATGATTTACGACGTCGCCGTGCGAGTTGATAAGATGAAAAAAAAAGTTTATAATAAAAGCATCGAGAGAGGGGCTAGCGAGGATAGCAGTGGGTTGCCGAGGTGGGGGAAGAAAGGACACAAAAGCGTCTAATTCCTACTGCTTCTCGTACAACGTGTTCCTTTGTTTGAGTCGACACGAAATTGAGGCGACTTTCTCTCTCTCTCTCTTTCTCTCTTATACGCGCTAGCACACGCCGAGAATAATACGAGCATGTATAAATTTATGTGCCGCCCGAAGGAAACTTGAGCGTGTGTGTTCTTTTACTCTCTTTATATTTCTCTTGGGGCCAGCATAATACTCTAGCGCGTGAAGAAATTAAATTGAGAATTCGAAATAGTTTTATATGCTCTCTTCGAGAAAAATAGACCACTAACACTTTATCGCACGCATTAATACTTTGTACATATGCGTTATATAGAGTACGACTACTCTGTATTGTGCGAGGGCGTTAAAGCCTTTGCATATTTAATTATCAAAGGGTAGAAGTGTGAGGCTGACTTTATTTAATGCCGATGTATACTTCTTGAGATGAACATCGATTATCTATTTGATAATTTCTCAATGCGGATACGATTCTTTAGGCTTGTATTGTTATAATCACCACGTGTATGAAAATGGAACAAATTGAAAAATAAAAAAAAAGAAGAGTTGCATTATATGCATTGTATCTGATCTTCTAAATATACTCCAGCGATAGGTTTGAAATAAATCAATCTCATCTCCCACAAACTATCACAACACTGGCGATAATAACGAGAAGCCTTCTCCCCCTTATCATCACCACCATCATTGTGATGACCTTGACAGTCGAACAAGAGCACGTATATACCGACGTGTATCGTTCGAATCCTGAGTCATCGCGCATCTAGATGTCTCCTCGCCACACACACCGGTTTCTCTTGCGAGCGCCTCTTCTGCCATGGTGCGGCAAAGAAGCAGAAGTCTAATAAAAGAAAGACACAAAGGGACTACAAAGCAACTCAGAGATCCTGCTCTCTCTCTCTTTCGTTTTTAGTTCTCTCTTTATCATTCCTGCCGCTCCTCCCGCAATTTTTTTAATCGCCTTTTTTTTCTATCGCTCGCACCCAATTCTCGCAGAGCCTTCTCATCGGTTTCACTCGCGTTTACTTCCTCCATCTCTCCTCCACTCTTCGAAGCCCATGCAGAGGCCCTAGCTCCCACGACTTATCCCAGGTAAAGAAGTAATTGGCTCTCTCTCTCCCGTCGTAGCGCGCAAAAGAGAGAACGATCGAGAAAAAAAAACTGCTATGGGCACAGTAGGAAGAGATTAGGAGAAGGACAGAAGAATTTTTTCTGTTTTTCGGTTTTCGGTCTCTTTCGTTTACTCATCCTCGTCCTATACTCTTAACGCTCGTTTCTTTTTCGTCTTGTGCTTTTAATTTTTTTTTCTTTTACGGTAAAACAACGAGCGCCGTCGGCACCAGCGTCTATACACGCGTGTTCTCTGTGTATCTCCGCGTCCCATAGTAGCAGTAGTTACACATGTCCGGAGTTCTCATTATATTTTTAGATGTGCCCTCAGCGCATAGTCCTACTGCGTGAAGTATACGCGCACAGGCTGATATATGTATATGTCTGTCCGTATGGTGGGCAAGAGCAGAAGCAGCAGCTTTTGCGAAAAAGAGCGGAAAGAAAAGCCAGTCTAAATTCGTCTTAGGCAAGGCCAACGGGTTTCAAGGACGTTGGAATTCCACTCCTCCTCGAGGCTGAGTAACACCTGTTCACATTGCTTGCTCGTTTGCTGCTGCTGCTGCCGCTTGCCCCTTTGGGAAAGAAACAGAAGCTTCCTCTTTGGGACGATCATCCGTATACATGTGCGTGTGCGTGTGCCGAGGCGTCAACCGTAAATTAACTGCTGAAGTCGGATATATAATCGAACAGACTTTACAAACGACACATTTCCTCGTTCTGCTTTACCAGTGTTTGTGTATGGATATTTTTCAACGTACTTTCTTACGGTGTCGCAGAGATTTTTCATTGTCTTGTGCTCAAACCACACAAGGCATAAATTTTTAAACAGGAAATTTAAATTTTCAGATTTTGCAATTATCATAAATCGTCTGATGGCGCAGAGTCAAATGAATTAATATATTCTATTACCAATAAACTGTTACCGGTAACTCATGATAAATTTCATCCAGAAAAGTCTTGTCCTCCGAGAATCGATCGGTATAAAAAAGAAGCTTTGCTGGAGTGACAAGTGGATATAGGTAGCAAGACGGGGCCTCTACATCTCTGTATAGTGTAGCGCTATTACCGCAATGCCCTCGACAACGAGTGTGAGGCGGAAGAAGTGAAAAAGATAGAAGGAGGAAGAGAGTGAACATTGGCCGGTTTTAGTCTGCCCTCCAATTGATCGGGACTTATACACCCTATGGAGCCGATACCGTTTTTCTCCACGTGTATTGTACGCTACACGCGCTTCTTCACTCTTCTCGCGATCTCCCCTTTCCTTCCACGATATATACCCCCCTTCCGACCCGCCCGAGGTCGAGCGGGTCGTCCGTTGCGTGACGCAACCGTTGCGATTCTAGCCTTTCTCAAATTGTATACCGCAACACATGTATACACATCCACGAACTCTCCCTCCCTCTCTCTCTTTCCCTCTCTCATTACTCTCGCGTAAATTTTAATACCTAATCGACGCTCTATCTGTCCGAGCATTTAAACAACTCGTTCTCGTTATATACGTACAGTAAGAGTCGGGCGCGTGGGTTATTCATTCAAATTGATGCTAATTTCTTAGCTCGACCTTTGCAAATCAACGATAGAATCTCAGTCACTTCTTTTTTTTTTAAGTATTTAATCAATATTTTCTTGATTTTTTGGACAAAAACAATTCTGTCAACTGAATTATGTAAATGGCTATCTAGAAAGAGAGAGAAGAAATCGTCAAGACAGGTTAAACGTATATCCGAATGGTATAGACATAAGTAAAGCTTCTGCACGGGATAGGTAGATATAGACAAGAGAGAGGGAGAAAGAAAGAGGAGGAAAGAGTGGGAGAGTCCAGAAGCCGGAGGCTCTTGCTATCTAACGATCGACCTCGCACAAGGACCACGGGGCCCCTGCCGTCGTGTCGGCTAATGGATCCCGTTCTTCAATATTGCGCAACTTACTCTCGAGAGCCGCAGCATTCACAACGATCTAAAAATGGTATAGCGTTTCGGTACGGCCGTTACATGCGCGTGGATTCTTACGGGATTAATGAAGGCTTGAGAGGGGTTCTAGTGCTATATACACGTCTGCGCACTCGTGTGTCTGTGTGTGAACGTATTTGTATGGACCGAAAGCCCGCGGTTTTACCATGGTAGGCTCTCCAGAGCTATACGCCGGTCTCTCTCTTTCCCTCTATCCGTGACTCTTTTGGAGCATGACCATTAGTATTTACTTGGTCAGAACACCATGAGAGACTTGACATGTTGGTGTAATCCCTTGTTTTTTTACATTTTGGAACAAGTTAACGATTACTTATGTAGTTCAATACCACGTGCTGCTGCTGCAAGGCAAATCTTGCTCATCACCTCAGGTTCACCTGTGCATTAAAACATCGCAAAATTGTATCTTTCGTTGCTCTAGATACACATACTGCGTTTGACGTAACAGAGGCAACGTACGAGAAGAGTACACGGCAGATGCAAAGTCATGAGGAATAGAAGGGCTTGGAAGTAACTCTGTGATGTTTGTACTAAAATACAGCCTCATCAGGGGAATAATAATTTTTAATATCGGAACTTTAATGAGATAATTTAGGCTTTAATTGACGCGATAAACGCGCTCTCGTGCGATGTTTTAATCCTGCGCGCGTCTTTGATTGAATAGAGATTTCGATGCTAGACAACCGTGCATCCGTGTGTTCAAAATGTGTGTGTGCGCGTGCGGGCGTACCTACACGTTTTGTACAGCGTGATGTATGCTCCACCGTTATATGCCGCCGGCTTTGTGTAAAAGTTAATCCTTTCGCGCGGCTGTTTCTGCCAGCCTACGCAGTCTGCTCAGCGCTATGGCTTTTGTGTGTGCATGTGTGTGTGGTGCTAAGAGTAAGCATTGTCTCGAGGTCAGACAATAACGTGTACAAGTCCGCATTCGAAAATAGATGTGTGTTTTTGCCAATAACTTATAAATCTCTATAGGTCTTATACATATAGTTTTAAGGATTAATCTTTTATTTGGAGCCTTTTTTTTAATGAGAAATATCAGAAAATAGAAAGAGAAATACGGAGAATGAAAAAGGTGTCGGATTTTTTCCATATTACAAATGGTCGTGGTTGTTGGCATTGGTAAGATATTACACGTGGACGCATTAAATAAGACGATACCGATGACTAATATATTATTTAAACGACCCTTTGTTTCCTCGGACGTACCTGTATTTTATTTACGTCAATGATAACTATTATACTCTAACGATGATAAATCAATCTCAGGCTTATGCGGGCAAAAATAAATTCAATCAAACTGGTTATCTTATGCTCAAAGTTAATCCATACAAAACTTGTAAAGAACGAAAGTGAGAAATTAAAAAGCAATGTTTAAAGGTAAATTAACTTAATTGTATTGCTGCGCTAATGTAACGTCACGAGCTACCGTCAATCTACACTGGTTACACGCATTAGCCACTTTTGCCGCAGTTATAAAATACAGCGGACTTTCGACCTCTTGACGTACCAGGAATGCAGACAAAAATGCAGTCCGCTTTTCCGCAGAATCTAGTTATTCAGAACTTGTATTAGATCACTAGCGCGAAATAAAGCTTCTGGTAGCGCCTTATAAGTAACCCGACAGAAAATGCCCAACTCTGTACAGACATGGGCTCTGAGCAGACACCAAGTAAAAGCAGCAGTAGCAGGCAGCGAGAAAAGAAAGAAGAAAAAACAATCGACTCTGCTGACCTAAGAGAAGACTGTACACGATCACAATGGCTATAGCGAGGCTCTGCACAAGTATCCGTTGCCCGATTTGATAAATATACACCATGACGTGGCGGGCGCGCGCACGTGTTAGTAGCCCGACGGCAATTAAGGTGTCATAGAGGAAAACTGACAGGATCCTGTTCGCCGGGCGATATATAAGTAAAGAGAGACATAAGCTCGTAGGTACATTAGGCCGATTTCTGTGCTATTTAAGCGAAAAAAAGGTCGATCTGCCGAGGCTCTCCCTTTCTTTTTGCGCTCTCGCCCGAAATTGGATGGGCGCTATGAGAAGGGGTAAATGGAGACCACTGAATAAATGCTGGACACGCGTAGCGTAGCAGCGATTGTGCAATGCCCAGACGGCCCGGGGGACGGGGGCTTGTCCGTGCGTTTCGGGTCTCTTTAGCGCGACGACGACGACGTTTGCGAAAGGTCTTGCGATCGAAATGTAGTAATGAACTGGTATAGCCAGTATTTACCTTTCCTTTTTTGACAAACGAGTACGCACGACAAAATTATGAGAGAGGGAGAGAGGGCGTAATCAAGATCCAATCCAAAGATGATTGCAAGTTGAATAAAAAAAAAAATTATTAAAATAACTGCAAGCCACGCATGTGTAAAAAGCTAAGAGGAAACGGAACTAAGGTGAAAAAGAAAATAAGATAGACGCAGCCATTGTAATCCTAGTATCGACAAAATCAGGATTAATTATTGACAGGTACCGAGTCAAGGAGAAAGAGTTAGTATAGAAAAATAGCGGCGGGGAAGGATAAGATTCTAACAGGCCTGATTCATAACGTCGGCCCGGCAGTAGCGCAGCAAGTATGCGGAGATAAAACGCCGCATGCCTGTTCCTTTTGTCGCTGGAGGTAGGGGGGGGGCGTAACTTGTTGCCCACTCCTCACCCATACACACATTTATATACCAAAGTGCAGAGCAGCAGCGGTAGGCAGCGTGTGGGCGCGCGTAATCGGCATGTATGTCCTGTACACATTGTTGTCCTTGCGCAATGTTAGCTCCGTCATTGGCTATCGCTGATTTTTATCGCAGCTTCGTCTGTCTTTCTCTCATTCTCTTTCATTCTCGAGAGAACGAATGAGTAGTAGGGCTATTGGCCGAACGCTCTGGATTTGGCGGATGAGCATCGAGCGGCCTTGTCGCCAGACATGCCGATAGATACGTCTCATCCGGCTATTTAACCTGACTTTCTTTTTTTCCCTTTTTATTTATTTATTTTTGTTCTGCTTCTGTTAAGAACACAGACGTTAATGAAAAGCGAGAGTTTGCCGTTGGGATCGGTCGACACTTCGTGTACGAGTAATAAATATATGTACGTTATAAATCGGGCTCACTTGGGTGTGAGAATTTTCGAAAGCTTGCATCTGATAAAGTTGTTGTATCTTGTATTAATATTTACCGAGTTCTGTAAAGCTTGCGCGTATATACTCGTGTCAATTAAGGAACGGTTATATGTATATATATATATATATATAAACTATAGCAAAGATTCTTTTTATTTTTCTTTTGATTTTATTTGGTCAGTTGGGGAAGGGAATAAAGGCAACCGTATATGATGTTCTCGCTTAATTCTTCGTTACAATAGACGTGTAGTTTAATCATCATGATAAACTTTCACTTTTTACAAGTCTACGTATACTTTAAAGTATTGCTACGATATGTGCAGCGTATAACTATATACATATACAAGCTGAGAATAAAATAACTTCGCTTTAAAGTAATCATACTCTTAATGACGTTTCTCTCTACACGTATCTACTTAAATGAATGAATTTTACATAACTGTGCTCTATAAGTAATAGGCTAGCACAAAGAACCAATGTACATATGAGTGACAGAAAAAAGTGCTCTGCAACTCTAATTAATTTGACGTACCTTGCATATTATTTATCGATTGTTTTTTTTCTCATCTCTACGGATTTTTATCTTGCTCAAAATTGCTTATTAATTATGCAATCCGCAAAGGCGCGCATTACGCAAACGAAAGAGGAGAGAGTATTTCAAAAATTTCCTTGTCTATTTATAAACTCAAAAATTTTATTGTTGATAAAACAAAGGGAAAAAATGAAAATCAAGGACAATAAACGTCAGCCGCATAAACCACGTAACTCTTTTAATTCCCACAAAATTATTATTGATCATTCGACCCAACGATCGAAATCAATATAATTCCAGGACAAAGTATTTCCTTTGTCCACCTCTTGCGAGAAGTTTGTTACAAATTCTCATTGCCGGATTGTATGTACGTACGCCAGGCGTATCAAGCCCATGCATCTCTGCATATCATAAATACAAGTCGATTATAACCCCCTTCTCCCCGCCGATATACTACATTACATAACAATGACAGATACGCGGGAGCATTGTCGTTCTTCAAAACTATTTTCTAAATTTGCCAGCAAAGTGGTGTATAGGCAGAGAGACACTAGATGATTTAATCGATCTGCAAAGCGAGAGAGTTGATTCATTGTCACGTGACCGGCCTAATTACACAAAAGCAAAGCAACAAAAGCCGGGTCGCATGACACATTCGCTGTTTTATCCTCCCTGCCCCACCCCTCGGCTTTTTCTCGAAAGAGTTTGGCTTGTCTATAGGACATTAAAAATATTGGCGACCGGTTTTCGAGACTGACGTGTTTTGTAATACCGGCTCCGCTTGTAATATCCTCTCTCGAAAGCTTCGCCGGCGATGATATCCTTGAGCAGCGATTAGGACCTCTTTGCCTTATGAATATTGATGGAGAGTTTCTCCCTCTTTTTTTTAATTTTATTTATTTATTTCTTTTTATTTAATGGTTTAAGGGGCCCTTAAACGGCGCTGCTGAGCCCGTAGTCACTATCGTGGGTGACCGTTTTGACTCTTTTTCAAATTTATTTAACCGACGGATTTCATATGTCTGTCCTTATTTTCCTTTCGATTCTCTTTCCTTATTTTTGTCACCTTCATCCCTAGCCCATTTTCTCTAAAATTTAAATAAAAAAATTTCCGCCCGCGGAAAATCCCTAGGATGCAACAGAGCCGCAGGTGTCCATTCTTTATCCGGTAAGGCTCTTCCGTAGGAGTCAAGAGAACGACGCGAGGCGGCGGCGCAGCTTTGCTCCTTTTCTCGTCGGATCATTTCACCAGCGCAGGAGACGGTCTCTTTCTCTCGGCGCGACCTCGTGTCCCGGGACCGGCAGCAGAGCACGCTTACACATAAACGATAGCCGTCCAAGTCGATATACCGTGCGAAGAGCGCGTAACTGTACTTTGGCTCTGGCTTTATCCGGCTCTCTTTTTACCTGTGCTCGCCTTCGCCTCTTTTCTTTTCCCCGATCCTCTCCTGCCCCTTCCCCAGCGCGTTCTCGATTCTTTCTCGCCGATCTCGCCGGCCAACCCCTCCCTCATTTCCTCAACCTTACCCAGCCAGCTTTCCATCTCTCTCTCTGCACTCGGCAACGTCACGGGAGAGCGACAGAGAACGAGTGCGACATTTATCTCGTTGCTCGCGTATTTTTTCATCTCCGGGTGTTTCACGTCATCATAATCTCTTATTACAAACCCGTGGAAAAAGGATCAAACGAACAAAAACTAAGAATAAAGTCTAGATATCCGTTAGCGATCTATTTTTCTCAGCGCTACCGGTTCTTATAAGTACAATAACTCAAGTGCCTATATATCCAAAGCTATACCACGTCTGAATCTTGCATCGACGCATCAGAGACGGCGATACTCCTCCGCATATACATGTGCCCATACTGCACGCACACTCAGCTGCAGCTGACTCCCCTCTCGCCTCTTCTTTCTTTCGGTCCGTCCTTGTTCTCCCCCTCTTTCCCTTCCTGCTCTCGTGCGCGACGGCGCGCAGTAAGTATAGCAGCGGCGAACCGCGACGACGACCTTCCGCGTCCGTAGCCGCTCCTTTACCTCTCCTTCTCCCTCTTTCAATCTACACACAGACGCGCGCGCGCACACACACACACACACACACATCTCTCTTACTCGTTCTTGCGCGCTCTCTCTCTCTTTCTCTTCCATGCTGCCTTTAATTTTCCAGCCGCGAGTCGCGACGGTTTACCGTTTCCCGGTGTGCGTGCACGCCGACGATCGCTATAACCGATGAGAGGAAGAGACGATCCGCTCGACGAGACGCATAAGCCTCGGCTCGCGGTCTCCGACGACTTTAGACGCCTCGCAACCGCTCCTTTTTATATTATTATGCCAAACCAGACGATTTCAGAAGCGCACTGTTTGCTTGCAAAGATTCTTAATAATAATATTTCAGAGTTATTCAGTGAGCGAGATAGAGAGAGGTACTCGGTGTTATGAAAAAAAAAGAAAAACTGCGATATATAGGATCAGAGAAGTTCGCAGAACAAGAAAAACTCGATTCTCCCATCAATCCTAATAAAGTACTTAGTGCTAATAGGGGGTGTCCAAGCCAACATACCTTGCTGGCCGATACAGATCTCGTTATTTAAAAGAGAGAGAAAAAGAACGCACGCCCCCGTGAGTTGCGATGAATAAAGTTCATTGTGGCCTGCAAAATTTTTAGCCAAGGTCGACGGTATGACTATATACGCCGATGCCTGCCACGGCATTCAGCTGGTCATTTTTCCCTTCTACCAGAAGAAGAGAGGGGAGTAGGCTGCCATAAGGGAGTTGCGGTGCGCCCGAGAAAGAGAGAGAAAGAGCCGCAAGCTGTGGCGGTCGTCGGCCGCGAGGAAGGCCGAAAAGCCGCGTGATATATCTAATCGATGAACATCGAGGAATGTGCGGTGATGAAGCGCTAAATGGCCTCGGACAGGACATCGGATGTCTTGCTTAAACTTGGAATGCTAAAATGAACATGGTTTTTATATTGTTAATCCTGGTGGTAACAGCAAATATATATATAGAAAGTAAGCGGACTGACGTGCGCGGCCCGATAAATTTAATTCAAGTCGGATAGCATACTAGGGAGCGGCGGTTCCTCTTACCGGAAACAGCTAGTGTGCACATAGCGTGCCTGATGCAATCAAGCTCACGCGCGCAAAGGTGAAAGTCGGTAGCTTTTTTGCCGGCAACGCGCGGTTCTGCCCCGGCCCGTTGCAACGCCAAGAGAGAGAGAGAGAGAGAGAGAGGGTGTTTATCTCCGAGGCAGCTCTAATTGAGCCCGGAGTATAAATCGAGCGCGAGCTATCGGCAGGGGCGCGCACGCACAACGTGTCCAGCCGGAAATGTACCTTGGCTCATAGTCTTGTATAGTCGTCACGTTGTGCGTATAGCTCTGGCTATTGTGTATCTATAAACCTAGAAGAACAAAATATCGCTAAGCTTGGCAGCTGAATCGATAGGAAAAAAAACACACACACACACAAGGGAGCTCGGACAACTCGCGGACTTTCATTCGTCATTGCGACCGCGCGAATCGCGCTTAATAAATTTTGGTGGAACACAAATGCGATCGGTATCGCTGAGAAAGAGAGGGAGAAAGAGAGAGAAAACAGTGAGAAAGATAAGGCGAATGTATGCTCGAGCGTTCGACTATCGCTTGTTAGGAGTGAATTGTTATAGTTTTATGCGCGATTATATCAGATTAGTGCTGAAATTATTGCCTGTATCACTCGCGAAAAATTTTTCCGAGTCATAGACTCTCGCTCTCTTTCCCGTATCGCGTGGGTAGCTTTGATTTTTCCGTCGACGTGACCCGCTGCTTGTGCGCCTTCCCGCTCTGAAATCCATTTGATTTAGCGTTTTCGCAGTTGAGCCATAAAGATATTGAGACTTTGTTTTTCAAGCTTTTCTCTCTCTCTCTCTCTCTCTCTCTCTCTCTCTCTCTCTCTCTCTCTCTCTCTCTCTCGCTGTTCAGACGGTTTTCATAGAAATAAAATTTTGTTATTTCTAATGACTGGGTGAATCACATAATTACCTGTAGCTACCTCATACAAGCAAATATCGCAAAATTAGTCTCTCAGCAGAGCGGCAGCTAGAGCACCATGTCTGGATAATAAGAGAAAGAGTGTGCTACGGAGACTAGTCGAGGCGCCGTAGGCAAAACGGGGAAATCGCTTCGGGGATACTTGCGCCGCCATGCAGCGGCAGGAGCAAGCCAAGAGCGAGAAAGACGCGGATCCAAGAAGCGGGTGAAAGGAAAAGCCCCCCCACCCGCCCCCGCTGCTGCTGCTACTCTACGGGTCTTATTATTTGCCCTTTCTAAGGCTCTGCTGTTACTACTACTACTACTACTACTGCTACTGCTACTACTGCTGCTACTATTACTACTGTTACTACTACTATACTAATGCTAACGTGAAGATCCGGACACGGAAAATTCGCGCTGTAAATTACATAAAATGGAAAAATAAAATCCTTGGCAATACGAATAAGGCTCCACACACATACACAAAAGATATTTTAATTCAATTCTCACAGTGCATAAACACAATTCATTAATCTAGCTAAACACGTTCATTACCAGTATTGCCTAATCCAAGTACATAAATTATCGGCAATGCAACATGTAATCAAGCTCATTCGTCAGTTCAAATCAATAAAAGTCTTCTTTTTCTTTCGACTAAGTTCATTCACACAGTACGCAAATCAATAATCACGAGCATCATCAAAAAATCATTGAATATAGCCCAAAAGTAAGCCCCTGTCTTAGAAATGAGAAAAAAAATGAATCGAGGTAAAAGTAAAAGAAAAGATCACAGCAAACGAGAGCTCCCCCCCCCCCCTGGCGGTCAATCAATGACTTGTCATAGTCTCTCAACGAGCCGGCACAAGGCCGTGTGCCTTAGGAACACTTAGTGCCTGTCGTACACTCGAAATAGTCGTCCGGTCGTCGCTTCGACCTCTCGTCACCTGCGACATCTTCCGCCTCTTCCTCTGCCACTTCTTTCCTCCCCCCGGCATTGCCCACTTTGTCTTGCACTTGCAACGGAGATACGCCGGGATAAATGGTCAGGAGGGGAAGGATGAGAGATACAAGAGATGAAAGGTTACGTCGACGGCGAGACCCGGTCATCGCCGCACGCGCAGCAGCACGTGGGTAGCTTTCCATTCTTCTGCTTCTGCGCTGCTTGCTGCTTTATAAGTACGACCTGTTGCGTGTGATTTGTGCGCGCAAGATAGCTTGCCCTCCTCCTGTTTTTACGCTGTAGCCCTTTGTCCTCTCTCTCTCTCTCTCTCTCTCTCTCTCTCTCTTAAAATATTTGCTGATCTACTGTGCTGGCTTTTTTTCTTCTCTTCAACTTGTTAACTTCATTTTAGAAAAAAACTTTATTGTGCTAATTACGTATTTCAAATGTTTATTTTTTCAAAAACTATAACAATTATAGTTGAAAGAAAAGGGTTCGCGGTAAACTATAAAAATTCAGCGCGCATATAGTGCAATATTAGATAAGTTCTTGAATATTTTAACATAAGATTATTCAAATCAACATTTTTGTAAGAAGCTCGACAGGCGCATTAACGATATGAACTGATTGCAGCATTTTAGATGGTCGTAAACATAACTTTCGCATACTCTCTCTCTCTCTCTCTCTCTCTCTCTCTCTCTCTCTCTCTCGCGTTGAGCTTAGACGGCTTTATAAATAAATCATCGAAGCTTTTAAAGAAACACTCCTGCAAGCGTGATTTATTATAGGTGTATATGCATATATAGTTGTCTTTGAAATGAATTTGTTCAACTCTTTGGATCTTATTCCGAGAGACTTGTGTAAATCTCGGCTAAAGTATTATACTTTAACGCGCTAAGCGAGTGAAGTTGTTGGCTCTCAACAAATCATCCCAATCCAGCGTGTACACAGGCAGTACAGCATATCGGTCAACATTAATTAATCTGCGCTCGCACTTTATTTTCAACGCGCTGTATACGTAATCTACATCATCCCAATAGGGCCGTCGCCGTTGTAACATCATTTCAATTAATTTCACTCTAAAAGCCAGAAAACGACATAGATGCGCTGCTGAGGAGAGTCGCTTAGAAAAGGAACAAAAGCCAGGAAGCGCATCTCTGACTCTCGCGACGCACCGACACGACGCAGCGCGAATGGAAGGAGTGAAAAAAGATGGGCAGCGGCGATAGGCAAATGTCGAACGGTATAATCCGTCGCGCGAGTCCAGAGAGAGAGAGAGAGAGAGAGAGAGAGAGAGAGAGAGAGAGAGAGAGAGAGAGAGAGAGCTGCCTACAACAATAGCCTAGTCACGCATCTGGCAGGCTCTCGTTGTGCTCTCTTTGAGAGAAAGAGATATCGGGTGTATGTATACCAGTGCGATGCAACCGCGTGCGCTATATGTGTGTGTCTCGGTGCATGGCATCAAAGCTGGGCAGGTGCACGCGTGCAGGCTACGCACAAAGGGAGGAAAAGATGGGCTGGAAAGCGAGAAAAGACTATACAGAGAGAGAGCTGCCGATTGTCCTCTCCTGTAACCAGCAGCAGCGACAGAGACACGGCTCCTTAGGCGCTTTCATTGCGCTTCATCATTTATCGCTCCGGCTATACTTACACTTACCCGGATTATTGATAGAGAGCTGCTACGTTATGTGGTACCGCTTTATCCTCGTTGCACACGACGTTGGCCCCGCGCAGCGCAGTAGCGCAGCGCCGAAGTGAACAAAGGATAGAAGGACACGATGCGTTGGTGCGCAGACAAGTAAACGGATCGTGCACGACGTAGCATGACGGAGAAGCTACGTTGCGGGAGATAAGCACACTCCTCCGCGCATCGGCGTCGACGACGACGACGACGATGCGATGACGCTTGCTCTCGAGGGGTGGGGATAGGGGACCTTGAGGCCGCGCGCGTCACGTGACAGCCCCGCAGCACGACGCAGGTCGTCGAGGGCCTTGACCTCTCGCGCCGACAAGCAACAGCGCCGCCTCCTCACTGTCTGTCTGTGTCTGTGCATACGGATACACACATTTATATGCATACACAATGTATATTTTCCCGACGAAGCGAATATAACTTTTATAGTTTTTGCGTTTAATTTACCATATAGATATATATCAACGACTGATTAAAGCTCGGAGAGAGATGCGACGATCAGTGCATGTACACACACACACACGCACACTCACACACATATGCCGGTGAAAATAGCAGCTGTTACCTCTTGCGATAATTTCCAAAAGCAATTACCTCGTGACGATGATCAAGTAATTTCTATGCATTGACCCGTAACCCGAAGATTTAATAGCCGGTTGCTCAGAGAGCGGTTGCTGCTGCGCTGCTAAAATGCCGGGGCAATCAAGCTCCTGAGCCGTGCGGGCGCTCTATTTTTTCGTTTTGGCGAGAGAGAGAGAGAGAGGATTGATGCAGCCGAGAGAGAGAAAACCGGTCGAATTCCAGAGCGACGAGGACCGAGCGACTGCAGCCGTGCTCTGCGCAGTCCTGCGCGCCGCGCGCGCTTTGTTCCTCGGCCGCAACTTTTAAACTGCCGGGGCTACAGCAGCAGCAGTCGCTCGGGCTTATTTCTTCAGTCCCCTTTTCGAGAGCGCTAAGCTCAAGCCAGCTTGGCTCTGCGCTTTCTATAATACGCAACGAAGCTTGAATTACGATCGGATTCTTGGTCGTTTTATTTCTCCCCCTTTGCCGGCGGCTTTTTGACGAAAACAATGAACGAGCATAAAGCAGATTGCGCGCCGGCTCTCGATCGGCTTTGATAGCGCACATTTTTCCAACGGCGCCCGGCTTTCGAGAGCAAGTTTCCTTGCCAGTTTATCGCGGACTCGTTCTCTCTTTCCTTCTCTTTCTTGGGACATATACGTTAATGGTTTTAGTATGAAGAACGTAAATTTGTAATAATTGATGAACGACATACACGAGTGTTGATCGAATAGGAAAGCTAACACAGGCTCTGGAAGAAGGTATTTTTATGGAGAACTCGGGAACGTGTTATGGAATTTCGTTGCAATTTATCATAGCTCAACTGTATCTTTTTTTTCCATATCGAGATCATGATTGGATAGAGGTGGCGCGGGTTAACAGGTCGTTTCTCTGTCTTTATATCTGCTGCTGTCGATTGCACGCTCGCGCTCCTCATTTCTTCCTCTCTCGGTCTCTGCCACAGCAAAAAGTATAGGCGCCTCCTGTTACTCGATTGCTTTCTTTTATTTTTCAATTTTCCGACACAAAAATCTACAGAGTTGCATTTGACCGATGTCCATCGGAGATTTTCGCTACTTGACACGCCTGCCCCCCCCCCCCAACAACGTATTATGCGCTAGTAACGTGCACAAGCTCATCTCTCTCTAATTAACGCTGAGAGATGGTAATCGTCGTCAGGCTCTTGTATAGGGCCTACCTCTCTTTTTCCCACCATCGTTGTGCTCGTCGTCATGGCTATAATGCGTATATCGCAGAAAGCTGCACTTATATCGTCCAAAGCTCCCTGTCTGCCCCGTCCCCGCAGGGCCTAGTCTATCCAGCATCGCAGAGTAATGGAAAAGAGAAAAATAAAAACGTTGGAATTGCTGTTTCAAAATCAAGTGTCCCGCGCTACGGCGTGCGTGTGGCCCTGGTCGTATATTTCCAGGGCTCGCCTCTCCCGACACTTTCTTCACTTTAGCCAGAAAAGACTTAACGAAACTGTTACTGCCTTTTATTCTCTAAACGACGCGCTCTCTTTCCCGAAACAAGAAAAGAAGATTTAAAAAGCTCCCGGCAAATCGATAGAGAATAATTCATTGAATTTTTTTTTTATTTTTAACAAAATGAAAAATTTCAGTTTCTTTGGAATCTATACTAAACGTTTCACGCTATTTAAAAATATCAAGAGCACACAAGTACTCATTATCACTCTGCAGTCATACGCCCTACTTTCACCAGTAGTTTGCCAAAGATCTATGATTTTTCGTACAATTACACACTCTTTTCTATATTACATGGAAATTTTGTCTCTCTACTTCAACGTTACATTTGTCCACATATAGCGATCCCACATACATTCCTCATCTTTATGAATTCGATTAAAAAAGGTCCGATAAACATGAGAAAGCCATGATAAAAAAAAAGGCGATCAGGTATACGAATCCATCAATCACGTTTGTGTCGCGCAAACGTTAGACGAGAAGGATAGACAAAGAGCGAAAGAGGGAGAGATTGATTGATTGATTGATTGATATACTTTATTAATTGTACATTTTGTTGTACAATACAGAATAGTGAGTACAATGTAGATTATATTTTATAAAA
>JAPYYQ010000343.1:0-73168 GCA_030522585.1 Anagyrus pseudococci
ACAGGCTTTCTGGTGATGTGCTGGTCGGAAAGATGGCCATTCGGTATATTATTCGAAATAAAATGGTGATATGATGGTTGGAATTTCCTACAGGGAAGTTCGGGATGTATTTTACGATGAAGCCGCACAGCTGTGGAATTGTGAACATCTTCTGATAAGAAATTCAAACAGTCAGTGTCGTATTGGTTTTGTATATTGTGTCAGTTAAATCTTCAAGTAACATTCTGTTAATATTAGTATTTGTAAATGATGATTTTTTATCATTTCTTTATTATACCGACAACGTTTTTGTCGTTCCAGAATCTTTATACTGTCCGCTTTTTCGGTAACGTCTCTCGACTCTTAAACTCTTGGTCTGCAGTGGGGGATATCGCGTCACAATGAAATTTGCATCTAACCTCGCGAGGTTGCCTAAACGCGTGGGGCAATAAAAGCCGCACATTGAGCCTGGAGGGAACTGAATTTCCTTGCAATGTAGTCGGCTGGGTCGTGGCATGCGATAGGCGCTTCTCGAAAGCTCGGAATGCGAACTTTACGACCTAGTGTCTCTCCTTGCCTTAGTAAATTCTCTTTTCACTGCTTTACGTAACAGCTTGCGATTTCCAGATTTTAAGAACGGAAATTCAGGGAAAATACAATAGTGATAGCTAACGTAAGAAATATTTTAAATTTGGAGCTACGATGGGTAAAGGTCACACGTTGGAATTTTTACGGTTAAATAAAAAATTTTATTTTAAATATTTTTAAAGCATTATTTACATTTATATTAAACAGTAATTGTATACTTGAGAAAAATAAAAAAAGTTTGTACCAGCAATGGGTTTCATGTAAAAGAAAATAAAAGAATTTTTTTTCTTTAATACGATAACTGCACTTAAATTAATAAATAAAAAGTTATTTAGGAACACATGAGTAGTGCATTTTGTCATAATCGCATAATCCACCGTTGTCACACTCTGTATCGTCGTTTTTACAGCGTTTATTTTTTCCACAAGATATTCCCATGCATTTTACTCGACATTCGTCGTATACTGAAATTTGATTAAAAATAAAACAATTTTAAAAGTTCTTCATAATTAAAACTTTTTACAAGTTATATCAATCAAATGTTTCTCTTAATCTTATCTTTTCAAAAAGAAAATTTTTTTGATAACTTACCACTGCAGATTCCTTCAAAACAGCATTTTGATTTACAATTAGGGTATCCTTCGCACTATACAAAAAATGAAAAGAAACTTTTTAGAAGTTGAGTTTATACAAATTTACGATTTTATAGATTTAAGCAGTTAGCATAGATATAAAATTTTAGACTTTGATTATTTGTATTATCAAAATAAAATTTATCACATACCTCTGCTCCGTTCTCTTTGGCCTCTTCTGCATTTGAAAAAGCTACAAATATTAAAAGTAGTAAGAAAATTTTTGAAAACATGTTTGTATAATTGAATTCGTAACTCGAGTTTTCAATCGACTTTCAAGACTGGTCGGATCATTGTCTGTGTACACTCTTTATAGAAATTTACAAAATCAATGACGTCAAAGATATGACAAGATTTACGTTCTGTAAAATTTAATTATGCAAATATTGGTCGATGGCAAATAGTACATTTCAATACAAGTAAAGTGATTCGTAACGAGTGTGAGGTTTGTCGCCCGAGCGAAGCGAGGGTGACAACTCACACGAGTTAAGAATCACTTTTTCCACGAGTATCGAACGATATAATTTAACGAATTTAGAGTTGTATTCAATTATATGTGTGACACAATAGGAAGTCACTGTTTGGTAAAAGAATACTAAGTTTTTTCTAAAAATAACAATTTTTTGTACGTGTTTTGTACCCATACAGATTAATGTGCATAACCAAGTTCTTTTTTATTAAGCATAAAAATATGCCAAGGCAAAACGTGAATTTCACGAGTAATACGAAAAGTTATTCATTATCACATAACCATCTTGAAAAATATTTTTTGGCACTTGTCGTTCCCACTCGCTATAAAAAAACACGTGGCTGTGCAGGCGTTATTACCAATAACAATCATAACTTGATTGGCGTATTATGATAATTTCATGTCATTGAGTTATCTGGTGAACTGAGCATATTAACGAAACACCTCCATTGGTGTACTTATTTTACATTTCCTTTTTTGCATTTATACATGCTTTGCAGGCAAAAAAGTTTTCTTTTAATGTAAAAAAACCGGATGTATTTTTATGTATAACCGGGTTAATACATAAAATTACAGTAACTTATATCTTGCGTATCCAATGTTAATTAATTTGGAACAAAACGAGATATGCCGAAAAAATGTACAATAAGGTAATCGTGTGCTACAATATTTCAAGACGAGCAAGACTATTTAGCCAGGCAAATCGTCTACGTGTATAGTTTTTGTTTCTCGCTAAACTTCCCCTTACCTTTGTACATCCCTATAAATGGTAATTTTCGCTCGTGAGAAGTGTAAGAAAAGCGAGGGTACGCAGTCAAGGGAAAAAAATGCCGAAAGATCTTTCTCCCTCGCTCTCCCTCTCGTTCTGTTTCTGTCTATGCCAAGACGGTAAATAACCGTGGGTATTTCAAAAAGGCTGGCACACAGAGGCTCCGGTGACAGACCAATATCACGCCCGCTGGGTTTCGCAGTAGCATCTCTCCAATCCTCGAGGCTGCTCCTCGTCGAGAGTAGGCCATTACGCGGCAAAAGTAGATATCGTGATGGTTGGTAGAAATAGAGAGAGAGAGGGAGTCTGGGGGAGAGGGAGCGGAGGGCTAGCACACGAGTCCACGATGCGGAATGAATCTCTTTTGCTGGATAATTAGGCAGGCCGCTTTCCGGAGTCGTTAAAGGCCGCCCTTAACTTGGCTCGAGCTCTCTTCCGGCGGCCTACCATTCTTTTCCGCGACGGCCTCTCCTCCCCTCCTCTCTCTCTCTTGGATTTGCCTTGCGTTCTCACGATAATTGCCCGCGTAATCGAGAGTTCAATTAAAGCGGCGACCCGAGCAGCAATCCCCCTTAGGCTTCCCGAAAGTTTGCCCCCGCGCTTACTCCAGCTCGCGCGCGCGCGGATCTCTCATCTGCCGCCGCCGCCGCGGAGCTTTTGCTCCGCTATACTGCCGCTCTGTACAATGCTGCTTCGCTGTGGGAGCACTTTTCTCCTTTTATGGAACTTTGTTAGTGCGGTAGGGAAATTAGAGCGTTTGTCTTTCTTTCCCTTTTTTTTTTTTGCTTTTGCTGCGGGGATTCGCTGAATTTTGCAGCCGCTGTGTCTCGCCCCGAGCAATCGAAGAAGCATAAAAGAATTCCAAGTTTTAAAGCGGACCCTCGCTCTATATAACATCTCGCGTTCTTATACGGTTATCGTATTAATTTCTGAAAATAAAGAGAAAGAGGTGCCTTAAGGGGATGTGTAACTCGACGAACAGCGAGACTTGATAATAAGTCATGACTAAAGCAAATTAATCAAATCGACGCAGGTAAATACGCGGCAAAAAGGCTCCTGACAAATCGGTAGGCCACCGTAATGAAAGCCACGTGCGGTATATAGGCAACCCGATAATCGTCGCGGTGCGCGCCAGCCGCGTTAATCAGAATCCGCGGGATGCGCGCGCGAGAGAGATTATACATTATACGACTCGAGCAGCCTCACCATATATACCAGTCCCGCGCGTTGCTTTCTCTCTCTCTCTCTCTCTCTCTTTCTCTCGAGCTACCGCGCACACGGCTGATATCTTGGCGGCGGGAGGTCCGTCTATCGGCATGCTCTCGTGAAAAGTCGCGCGTTTAATCGAACACGAGGCGTGCGCGCGCGCCGGGGCCTTCTATACTCGCTCATCGCGTGCGCTTTAATGAAATTAAATTTCGTCCATAGCCGGCTGGGACACGACGCAATGGGAGCGCAGTTTGATCGATGGCATTAATTAATCGGACCGAACGACTAGCGGCTTGCAGCTTGTCGCGTTTCTCTTTATGTACATAAGCGCGCGTGGGTGGTTTTCTTCTTTTATACGCTGAAATTTTAGCTCGGATATATAACCGACGATTTATATTTCGCCTGCGTTTTTAATTACCGCGAAGTTGCGCGCTACGTGGGAATTCTGGTATGCTGTTGGCTGAAAAGCAAATATTTTTTTTATTCCCTGTATGTACCGCAAAAAATATTCTCTGGTGGTAAGCAGATTATTCGAGAGTTGTTAAACGACCCTATTAGCTCTGACAAGACACTTGTTTTTCAGAGAAATTTTAAGTAATAACGTTTAAAAAACCATCATTTAAATTATGCCTCCAATTTATCACAAAAAAAGACATTCAAATAAGCAAAAAAAGCATTTTTGCCCATACTACAGTTACAAACGTTCTCTTACCCAATCGCACGAAAAAAAAAACGACGGCGAGAACTAGCGCCGGCAGACGCACGGTCAATGGCACGTAAAAGCTGCGGCCTCAGGCTGGGGGTCCAAGGTGGAAGCTCCAACGGCACGAAACGGCCGTTTTATTTACGAGCGAGCCCGCGGGCCGCCGGAAGTTTCGCAGGCTCTCTCGCGCGCCCGTTAATTAAATAATATTTCTTTCGAGCGCAAAGATGTAACGGAAAGTGGGCGGGGGCGCGTGAGGAACTGGATAGGCGGCTGCAGGATGCGACTGGCGACACAGTCGGGTAGAAGGACGGATACGGCCGTGCGGAGGAAAAGCGCGCGCGCGCTCCCTAAGTCAGGGGCTCTCGCGCCGCTCATAAACGTCCCCCGCGGCCTGGCCACACTGTATACGCTCTCCTGCTCCGGCCATTCCATTCGACCGGACATGCTCTTTGTTCGGCGCCTCTCTTCCTTCTCCGCTGCTCACGTTCCATTACTTTCGTTTTTTTATTAGCGCCAGCCACTCGGAGCTGGCCGATCTACGAGGGCTCTAATTCTTTCGAATTGCTCTCTACGAGTAGAGCGACTAGAGGATCTGGAGGAATTTTTGGCTCTTGAGTGGGCTGGTCCTGCCGATATTGTGCTCGGTCATTGCGTTATAGTAAGCCCAGACGCGTGCTGCGTATAAAAAGCGTTTGCTGCGACTACGTGGTGGTGATATCGGGTTTAATCAAGGACTTGAATCGCTCGAGAGCTGCTTGATTTACCGGTCGAGTAATAATGGAGTATTTATTTGACATTGCACTTTGGATAATTCATCGGCTTTTGCGTTTGTAAAGTGAAAAGTGCAAATAAATGGTGTTAAGAGGATGATGAGCGATATAAATTATTTTGAGCAGTCGACGGTATTTTAATACGATTATCGTGTGCTTTGAACACTTTTAGAGTTGATAAATTGTTTATAATAAAAGGTATTAAAGTTTGAATTTTCAATTGTATTTTTTTCGTGTCAGAAAAATGAAGTGATGGATATTAAAATTTACCGAATAATTACTGATTTCAAGACTTTATTGACTTTGCAATAGATATAACTGATAAAAACGATGTATCAATCTTACTTTGTTAAATATATATCTGTATATATCTTACTATTGCAATTGGTGGCGTCTTGATTTTTATAGCAGTTCACTGGTTGCCACACATCTCTTGGCATGTGTCCTTTTTCTTTCTTATTAACAACTGCTAAGCATACACGAATTTCTTTTAAATACTGATTCGGTGGTTCCTGAAAAATCATACACCACGTTGTATTTAATATTTTTATCGATAAATACTATATTTTGATTTTTGAAGAAATGCGATAAAGTTTTAGGGTGAAAAATACCAACGAGTTATACTTACTATATTTTCAGCGCAACGTAATTGAACTTTAACCTTCATCTCATCTTCAATAGCCTTTCTCACAACATCGATAGAGCTCTGCTGATAATGCAGTAATCCTTTCTTTTCCAAGTAATATCTCACGTTGTACTTGTTAACTAAAACATCAGCCTCGGAAAAATAATCATCCATGCTTTTGATCAACGAAACTCTATTAACCAAATGGCGTCCGTGATTGATCCACTCGTGACTCCAGAATCTAAGCGACGTCCACGATGGATTGTGACTCGGCCAGCTTTTTTCCAGTCTCTTGGCGATTTTTTTGTCCAAGTTCTTAGCTGCAACCTTATCAACGTCGCCGCTGGCTGTTGGTGGATCATTTTGTCCCCACAGACCGTGCAAAGTCCATTTCTTGTCTGCCAACTTACGGCAGGCTTCTCTTTGAAAGTCTAAACATACTATAATAGGATTACTCTGCACAAAACGCGCTTGTATTGGTGGCTCTGGCGCTGCTGGAGCACCAGCTACTGTAGTGGTTTCGCTTTCCTCTTTAGCTCCAACTGCTCCGGCGTATCCGCCTGACGGTTTAGCTGTAGACGTGCCAACTGCTCCGGCGTATCCGCCTGATGGTTTAGCTGCGCCAGCTCCAGGTGACGAATTGGATCCGCTTCCCGATTGAGGTGTTTTTGATGGCTGCTTCGCTATTGCTCCAATCGATTGCGCTGGTTTTGGGAGTTGTCCTGCTGTTGATCCAGGTTTATTTGCATTAATGCTAAAAGTTTTGTTTTATTATTTTAGCACTATACTATCGAATCGGATATTTTAAATTTTAAATAACTTACGCACTGACAGTAACTAGCATGAAAAATAGTGTTATTAAACTTAATAACAATTTCATGGTTGAAGCATTGATCACCATTTATTCTATTCAAGAAGTTAAATGATTCTCGTTCGTCTTTTTTTTCTGCTTTTATGTAAAAAAGGCATCTAAAACTACAGCCGAGAAAAAGGTTATTGCAAAATTATCCACTTCTTCGAACGCAACAATAGTAATTTAATTTTAACATTTTTAAATTTAATACATGATCAAGATATGTTTTATTGACTGATAAGTTTTAAATCGAACTTTCTTTGTGCAAATGTTAAGCTTCGATATATTATTCGATATATAATTTCGAAATTTCATTAACATGAAAAAACTTAAGGAAAAAGAATTTCTACAAAAAAAAAAATGAATTTTTTAATTGTGGAGTTGCAATGAAATTAAAAATTTCATAATCACAATTCAATAAAGCAAAAGAACAAATAGGATTAAAAGTCCATAAGTATTTTATTTGTAATTTTAAAGTTTACTTTCTTTTTGTCTGTTAATGACTTTTTAATTTCATATGGTATTCATCATTTTTAATGTAGTTTCGAGAAGTTCATTATAAAATTCGAAGATATTGCAAAAGCTATAAATCTAGAGTTCTCATTGTTTTTTTTACTTTACAAAAGTGTGTACAGTTGTTTTAGGTTTCTAATAAAATTGTATAAAAAAGATAAAAAATTATAAAAAACTTTTGTAACTTATGTATATTAAAATGAAATTTATGCTTATTACAGTCGCAAAATGTGATGAACAGTAATTTTTTCTTTGAAACCAAAAACCATTTAATAGTGCAATTACGATTTATTACCGAACAATATATCTAGACTTTTTCATTTACTTTGTATATCAAAATCTTCTCATTTTTGGTCTCACTACCTTATTGCGCCTTGTACTGATAGTACATTATCATTATATTATATACAAATGATTTTCAGCGAAAGCGGTGTTAGCTAATCGTACCGACACTTGATCAAACAAGCGCAAAGACTGTGTTTATAACGACATTGTGTAGGCACAAGCGGTAGGAAGAAAATTGATCAATCGATCTCTGATAAGAAGCGTAGTCTTCGATATCCTGGTCATACTCCTCGAACGCTTTCGCTTCCCCCAACCACCCTATAACCCACCCCTGGCTCTCGGTAATCCTCTGTTCGTTTATCAGGGACTATCGGATTTCAGGGCAAACGCAGGATCGTAGGACGAATTGCGCTTGTCGATGGATATCGGCCGGCGTATAGCATACGACTCGTGTCTTGATTTTCCCGCGCGTGTGCGGTCTTTTTATTGCAAGCCTCTCCTCTTCCTTTTTCCTCTCTCGCATGTCGCGGCGTCCGATTCGATTATTTATTGGGCTACGCGGATTTCGAAGGTTTTTCGAGAGGGAGGGAGAGCCCGAGCGTAAAGCATCCTGCTCGCCGGGGCCCGCAGTCCGAGATCGTAATCTCTCGATAAGCCTGCTCTTGCTAACCAATTTATTAAATTATGAGCCTGCCTTGAAAATTATCTTGGCCCCCCCTCGCGCGCACCTCGCGTACTCCCATAGGAATTTGCGACTCGCGCGCAAAACAGGATACAGTCACGCGTGTACTCCTCTGTACCTGAACCCTTTTCTTACTTTTTTTTTGTGTTTGTCGGACGGCATATGCTATGAAAACAAAAATACGTCTCGTCTTCTGAATTTTTGTGACTGGAGGATTATGGAAAATACGTGGGAAGAAAAAGGCCCAGCCCCACGTAGCCTCATTACCCGGAGATAAGTAGCAGATGAACGGCGTTGCGCGCGCGCTCTCGAGGGGTAAATTTACGATAAGTGGGGGGGAAAGGCGATCGGCGAGTTTTTCCCTCGCCCAAATGCCGCGTCGGTATATAGGAGCCAACGACAGGGAAAGCTACTCGCCTTAAAGTTTCCAAGCGGCTTTTTCAAAGCTCCCCAGAGCTCCGCTTCCAAATCCATTCGGCACTTGCTCGCCCACGTAATATCGACGTATATACGTATATAATGGAAGATAAAACGCGAGGAAAAGGGCGAGAGTGGCAACGATTTCCCTTCATCCCACTCCTATACCATTGGCCTCGCGCGAAAGGAACTTTGCAACTTTCTTTTCTTCGGGGAATTGGCGTAATTTACGATTAAACTTGTGTGTCGACTCGTGTAATTTCGATGATTCATATTTTCAAATTTCTTAAAAAAATATCTATAGGCAAAAAAGTCAGGCAGACGCTACCTGGCACATAAGGAAATTACTCAGCTGAATCAATAAAAAAAAACACCTTCCTAATATACGTTTGTCTTGCTTAGAAAAAAACGACTCTTCCCCGCGATCGCAATTAATGCGCTCGCTGTGTTTACCCTCTCGCCATTTGAAAAAAAGGCAACAGTCCATTCGCTATCGCGCGAAATTGTCGGTATACGGCCCGTTGATGCGCGGGCCTGTACAGAGTCGCGCGCGGGAAGAGATCGAAAGGCGCGAGCGCGCGGCTTCCATATACTTTCTCACGTCACTCGCCCGCCAATTATAATTATCCGCGATATAAATAACGCCGCTGCGAAAAGCATCCTTGTACATCTGCCCTCTTTGCCCAGCGTAAAAAACGTCCATCGCCGCTGTATATCGCCGATCCATCGCGAATCTATGGGGGCCGGAAGTGGCGGTGGGAATCGAACGATGCGATTCATTGGGAGAGAAAACTTCGGCGTGTGTGTGTGCGCGTGAGGGATGTAATGCGTACTCGTTAAAAGTGCACGCATTTACTGCTGCAAGCTATGTCCGTGTAGGGCTCTCGTATATTTGGAATAACGTCGATGCGCGTTTCTTCGGCCGCGGTAACGCGTCTAACCCTCTGCCGCGGCTTTATCTATCGATAAATTGATACTGATTTATACGAGTAAGAGTTTATCGAAATTAAATTATTGGTAAATACAAAAAAGGAATAATAACAAAAAGAATATAGTTTATTCATCACGCTGTGACCATTCGATCAGGCTTTACCTCGAAAACGCAGTAAAACCGTTAAGTCTCAGTTGCCCTGAGGTTCTCTCTAAAATATATTAGTAACAGGTGACATAAAGTCGTTGGAAGAAGAAGAGAAGCCACAGGCCGGTATGCATACGGAAGATATTCTGGAATGCAAACCTCCGGATGGCAGAGCCGTCGTAGCAGAAACAGCAGCGATTCCTGGACTCGAGAGAAGAAAGGAGCCCGCAGCGACGAGGAGATGACGAGAGAGAGAGAGAGAGAGAGAGAGAGAGAGAGAGAGAGAGAGAGAGGAGAGAGCGCCGGCTCCCGGGACAATGCGTAATGAGGCCGTTGTCCGGGCTGACTCTCCTTTTTCTCCCCGTTTTTTACCCGCGCTTCCTTTCCACGCATAGATGGAGGTGGGACGAGGGGGTGGGCGGGAGTGGCTCGAATTGCGTCGCCTCGGGGGGCTTTGATTCCCCTTACCGTCCGCGTTGATTGATGCGTGGCTGCCCCGGCCACCGGAAATCGCCCCGAGATCGCGAGGCCCGCGACTTGCGCTCTCTCTCTCCCTCTCTTGCCTCGTAATTGTATGCGCGCCAAGCCCTCCAGTATAAGGCCAGAGCGTGCAGAGAGCTTTTTTTATCTATATACGCAAGCCGGCTCTGTACGTTTTGAGATTAGTCGGGGAGGATACAGGCCGAAGCTTCTCTAGTTCCCCTCTCGATGGGATAATGATATTGTTCGTTAATGGACTGGTGAAAAAGCGATGCCCTTGTATGCTCTACCGTATATGTATACTTCTCTTTTTCTCTCTTCCGAGGCTTTTAACTTACAGCGCCATCGGATTTCGGCGAAAAAAAAAACGAGACCGACTGCGCGATTCATTCGATCTCTGCCATTAGAATGAAATTAAAATATCACGTTACCGTAACAAATACCTTGCGAGTTATTTCGGCAAACCAAGCCACATGAATCAATCGCTGTTAAAAAAAACACACACGCACCACACGCATCGATCCTTATATTCACGAAAGAATCTACAAAAGCGTTAACTCAGCGTAATAAATTCCCATAAACGCCCTGCAATTGTAAAATCCCCGGCGATTCTTCGGGAAAAATTGTGGAACCGTTGAAAAATTGAAGTTTCATTCCGTCCATTAACAATAGCATCACTAGTCTGCCGAGAAGACGAGCCTCTAATTAGAGCAGGAAAATTAACTATGCGCATTATCGAGAGACAGGACAATGCCGGGGAGGAGAGTATCTCGGCAAGAAAATGCGAGGAGAGAGAGAGAGAGAGAGAGCCGAAGCAAAACGAAGGCGAAGAATAAGAAGAAGTTTGCCGAGAATGCTGAATTAAAATCTCTCTTTCTCGGACTCTCCCTCTGCCTTCACAATAGCCCAATCAAGAGTGTCGCGGTTGGAGGATTCTTTCTGGCCGGCGCGCGCGCGCGCGGCTCTAAGAAATGATGTCAAAAGCCGCAGCAGAGAAAGAGAGACGCGCTTGCGTGCAATACGGTAAATTGTCCTTAACTGCACAGTATATGATCTCGAGTTAAGGTTTTATAGACGTAATGGTTTTGGTGCGCCGAGTGCGTAACTTAATATCGAAAACGTCGATAGTGGCGCTAGCTTTTTAATCGTTAAATTAATGCGTATAATTATAGCTTCTCGTTTACACACTCATCCGACTAACGCGTTTATCATCGTTTTGTGCGCTTACCAAATTGAAAATTCAAAATGTATACGCTGTAAATTTAATCAAACCGATACATACGTATACCAATATCTCCAAGTCGAATTCGATTAAAATATAATTTTCCGAAAAATAAAACCAGACAAATCTACAGAGCTGAGGAATAAGTTTTGAAAAGCGGTAGTCTCGTGGTGGTGGCTTTGCTGCGAACGCATAAACCACTAGGAATATCACTCAGGACTCTACATACATACATATAAAACGATCGCGTCCGTCGGGAGACGTGTCGCGGAGCCGTAAACGACTGAGCGAGCGCGCGCGAGACGACTTGGCATTTCCTTTTGCCACCGCTGATCCTTACTCGCTCTCCCCTTCCGGAGCGGCGAGAGATCAGTGGCAGCATCGGCAACCTCGGAAAAACAGGTAAAAAAATGAGAGAAAGAGAAGAGAATGAATAGGCGACACCGACGAGCCGACGGAGACAAAACGACCATCAGCTGGGGCCCATGGATAAAATGAGAACGAGGAGGCGCACACTGAGAGAGAGGGAGAGAGCTATATGGGGTTCGATGAGGGTGTACAGAGAAGCGAGGTAGAGAAAGAGAAGTCAGTGATAGATTCGGACGAGGAAACGGAAGGCACATGAGCGACCGAGAGAAATTGGCATTGGCCTGCTGCTGCGTGTGTTCGTTGTAGCCTGCCTCTCTCTCTCTCTTTTGTGATACGGCTCAGCGCCTGTATTGTTGCGATTTGTTTAGGTTTAGCGCGAAAGTTTTGAACTACGGCCCTGATGGGTATGGGCGATCGATGGGAATGATTTCGGCTTCGGACGAGGGAAACTGCGCTACTCGAGTGCTGTTTCAATAATGCAGGTTGTCGAGAGTTTGAAAATGGTTGAATGAAGGGACAAGGGAGAGAGGCAAGTCGGTATTCGGTATTTGAAAGGATTAAAAGAACGCGCGTGGAATGAGAAAAAGAAAGATAATGCTGAAGAAAGAGAGATGTGGAAAAAAAGAAAATAAAGAGAGAGAGAGAGAGAAAGAGAGGAATGGAGCGAGATAAGAAAGATGTACGAAAAAGGGATATAGAAACGTAATGTGAAGTGCAATGAGGACAGAAGACGAGCAAAAAGATGAGGGAGAGGAAGAAGAAGAAGAAGGAGGAGGAGGAGGTTTCGATCCGGTGGAAAGTAAGTTTTCTGCCTGCTGTATTATTTCTTTTTGCGGCAGCCGAGCTGTTCTTCTTTTTCTACGGTCTGATGCCTCTTTTTCGAGAGATGCTCTCTTATACATCACTCGATCTTCTTATCGTGTCGGCCTTTATAAATACCTCCGCGGCTGCGACTTTATTTAATTTCATTAAGAAATTTAGCGATCGATCTTCCATTTGCTTTCCAAATTTAATCGCTATTGTTTGCTTTTTTTTGTTCGTATCAGAATGATTATTAATTATTTGAAAAAAAGTATTTATACAGTCGTATTTATTTT
Organism: Anagyrus pseudococci; assembly: GCA_030522585.1. Lineage (NCBI taxonomy): Eukaryota > Metazoa > Arthropoda > Insecta > Hymenoptera > Encyrtidae > Anagyrus > Anagyrus pseudococci. The sequence goes on from JAPYYQ010000343.1 coordinate 12,744, forward strand.
GTAAATGATAGTAATGATTTTATTCGTTTTAAAGTTTTATTCGTTTATTCTAATCTTTTTTTACACCTTCTCATTTCAAAGCAAATTGACTACATTTCAGAAAATAAGAGCGTCCAAAGCCTAATGTTATATTTGAAATGTCCATGCAAATCAACGTAGTAAATATAAAAAGGGAAAGTAAAAGATGAAAAAGCTCGTTGATGTATATATCCAAGGTCGACGAAATTTTCTTCCTCTCGGCTCTTGGAGGTTCACGAAAAACGTGTTATTTTCTTCGACTTTTGCTTTCCTTTTGCTCTTCCAACGTCTCGATCGGCTAACTTCGTTAGGGGCTTCGCAGACAGGCTTCTCTTTGCCTCCTCTGCTTTTGTAGTTCGCTCGAAAAAGCTCGCTCATCTCTCTTTTTTCGCAATTTTTTTTCTTTACCAATAATGGCGTTTTTCATCAATTTAACAAATTTCAAAAGATTTATGTGCTCTTGTTGATAAAATAAATACTGAATAAACTTTGTGTACGTCTTAATAAGAACAAATAATTATTTTGAGAAATGTTTACAGGTGAAATTATAATTTTTATCTTTATACAATTTACACAGTACTACTTTTTTTTCTCCAAAAAAAAGCCACGATTCGTAAATTTTGTAACACGACGTATATCGTCAACGACACTTGGCCGTTGTAGCACTTGGCGCGCATATTTCTAAAGAAAAAAGCTGCCTCTTCATTATACATAGATGGAAAAAAAATTTATATTAGAAACAGAAGGCGACGAGGTATAGAAGGGAATGGGGGAAAGCTGATTTATCATCCCTTTTTTTCTCTCTCTCTCTCTCTCGCTCTCGCTTCCCCTTCCTTTTCTCCGTCTGTCCGCAAATCTTTTCCCACGCCTGACGTCACGCACTCACGCTCACCGTATGTATAATTTTCTTCCATATAGCAAGGCGCGCCTTGCGAATCTCGCTCTCTTTTTTACGAGCTATGGCCTGGCCTCGGTCTTTAAAGCCTTAAAATTTGCATCAAGGCTCTTTTCTCTCTCTCTCTCTCCCTCTCCCCCGTTGCCCTTTTTCTTTTCTTTTCAGGTTGAAATATTATGTTGAGCCACCGAGCGGTTTACACCGAGTGCTTATGCGCGCGCGTGTGTGTATAGAGAAATGCCGTAATTGCGGGTTTGCAAATTAAGCCGGATTTTATCTTGGGTTTTTCGTTTGCCGCATTGCTGCTAATTAGCCGTTTAATTTTTACTTTTCTCCGGGGTTATGGCCCCATAAAATTTTCGAACATACCGAACACGCCGCGATTTTTCTTGCGGATCTCGAAGTAACGAGAGGTCGCGACTATTATATTTTCGTTCGAAAGAAAATAATATTGCCGACAACAAACTTCCACGATAATGAAAAATGAGGAAAATTCATTTTTTTTCTTCCTGTCTTCGATGTACACCAAACGGTAATCTATTTATCCCCAAAATTCTCATTGAATTACCGACCAATCCGCGCGACTACCTCGAAACCAGCAAAGCTCACACTCGCACACGTGACGATTTATATATTGACGTTTCTCGAGAGCCTCACTCAATTATTTTCCCATCAACCAGAACTATACATAAAAAATAATACAATAAATATACGAATAACACATCTTGATATCTTCATCCTCGATAGACTCGGTGTATCATTATTATACCTATAAAGAAAAAGGAAAGAAGCTCATCCTTATAAATGATTTAATTTCTAAGGATAGACTTATCATAATCGGCGTCGCAACAATGTAGATTATGATGTTGAAATAAAAAGAGCGAGGGAGGAAGAGGTAGAGAGGCTAGGAAGCGATCTTCTCTTGCTCCTCCCCGAGCATACAATAGTAATAGTGAAGAAGAGCCGGACGATAAGGGTGTGTGTAACGAAGCAAGACCGGCCGATGAAGAACCGCTGCGAGGAGCCCATCAGTTAGGCGTATTTACGCGACGTTCTCCCCCCTCCCTCCCACGCTCGTACACTGCTCTCTCTCTCTTTCTTTCGAGATAGTAGCAGCGGATAATCCGCGCTCCTTTTCATTTCCTTCTTCTCCCGTGCACGCACACGCTCTCCTTATGTACTCGTATACGTACAAACGCGAACTCCATCCTCTGGTCTTTCTCTCTCTCTCTCCGGTTTCGCATTTTGGATTTCATTGGCCGAGATTTGTCACTCGCTCTCTCTTTCTCGGGCGTATAAGATCGGCGCCCGAGATAGAATTGAAATTAATGGAAAGCACGTGATTTATATCCGCCATGCGTGCGTAAGGGATCTTACCCCTTTTTCCTTATTTTGCTTTTTGTTTTTTTTTCCTTGCGGTGGTACGACGGAGAAGGGGGAGCAGACGGCTATTGCGCTCCGACTGCGTATATGCTTGTAATAAATGTCGCTCGGTTAGGGCTGCGCTCTTGGCTTATATTGTTGCCACTTGTTCTCATAGACAAGAATCTCGCGCGCGCGCGCGCCAGCGAATCGGCTATTTTTAGTTCGAAAAATAACTCTCTCGTTTGCCCTTTTTTTTGCACGGCGATGTACCGACACGCCGAAGTTAACGGAGCCATACTCGATAAAACAAGAGAGAGAGCGAACTAATGAATTTTGTGGAAAACCCGGGGAAAATAGAGATGAAGTTGAGAACGATTTAAGAGTCGACTTCATTTCCGGCCTGCTCTCGGTCTTAACGAAAAATCTTAAACAGCGTCCAGCATCAGCCAGTGCGGTATACGTATATATACCGTATAATAAATAGCAGCTGGGGTATAACAGCGTCGAATAGAGGGTTACGCCGCGGCGCCAGCGAGGAAAGAGAGGAGGAAGAGCGAGTAGAGAAGCGGAGGATCCTCTCGCGCGCGGGCCTTTGAGAGCGGCACGCGGTAGAGAAAATCAGAGCCAACGGGGGGAACGAGAGAGGGAGTTGAGGCTGTAGTCAGGCTCCTCTAAAATTGCTCTCATTTTCCTCGCGGTCGGCTTCTCTCTCTCTCTCTCTCTCTCTCTCTCTCTCTCTCTCTCTCTCTCTCACTCGCCGACTCCTACTGCCGGCGGGGCTATTAAATGAAAGACGCGAGAGCCCCGCAAGACAGGGGCGACAGAGTAAAAAGAAGAAGAGACACGCTGCCGTGCGCGCCTTACGACGCCGCTATAATCGCCAAGAAAGAGAAAGAGCGTCTCTGTCCCCTTACAACTGCGCGCCTCTGTATACCCCTTTTGTGGAGAGAGAGAGAGAGAGAGAGAGAGAGAGAGAGAGACTTGCGAGCGCACGCGCGCGCGCCCGGCAATTATTTTATTTTCCATCTTTATTACGACCCCTGCGCTCCTGATTATGCTCTTTTCTCCCCTTCCTTTCTTTCTCTTCTTCCCTTTGTGCCGTGTATCCTTTTTGGTATACCCTCGGCGCTCCGACGACGCTTTTCATGAGATTTACGTAAACGCGAGTCGTCGAATCGTTCGGATTTTTCTACACAAGCTGCCTGGATATTTGCTTTCCGGGGGATGTTTCTGGTGGCAAGGCATTAGTCTTGGATAGGACGTCTATGAGGATTATCCGGAAAAATCTCCGGCATCTCGCCTCTACCAGCGCGTCTCCTTATATAAAGCACAGGTCATGTCTCACCGTTCGCGATCGGCAATTAATTACCGACAGCGAACAGATCAAACCGCGACTCTTTTTCTCTCTCCAGACTCATCGTCGTGTCCGATAGGTTGCTTGGTATGCTTTCCGGAAAAGTGCACGATACCCACCCGGCGCACAAGGTTGCGGTTAATCCCCGTCCGACAAAACCTCTCGCGATACTTATATACCGCACGCGACGTTCATGCGGGACTTTTGTTTATCGGCGGCCCTTTCTATGACACACCAGTCGCGAGAGCCAGCTGCTTTTGTCGGGGCTCCCGGCGATTTTATTATGCTACCCTTGCGATCGATCATTTATTTATGTCCGAGAGGGAGAGAAGAGCGGCGAGAAGAAAAAGGTGAACCCGGTTTGGAACGAGAGGTGCGTAACGGTTGCCGATCGGTTCGCCTGCTGTTTTTGCGCGAACGCGCAGAATATCGACGCGATGTTTTAATAAATCCAGTTGCGGCTTAGACGAGGAATCCATCGACGGTGTACACTTGCGCGACGAGCGCGCGATTTCACACGGCGGCGATGGAAATGGATTTTTGAAAAATGGCTTGGAATCGCGATCGTGTAACCATGTAAAAACCCTCGTCTGAGAATGTTCGAGTTGTGGGAGCGCGTACGTATGAAATTGCATTGGTGATCGCAGGTGAAGTAACGCGGCATCTTTTTCTATTTTTCGAATTTTATAAATTTATACAGGGACGAGCTAGCGTGTCTACAGCCCTGCGTGTATAGCATGACAGTCTGTCGCAATGTCTGGCGGATAGATCGAAAGAATCGCATGGAAAAAAGCCGACTAATACCTTTCGGTCTGGCGCGTCTGTGGAAGGTGAATGATGGCAGCTTCTTGCGTATAGGCAGCCTAGACTACAAAGAGAAAAATTCGCCGGCGAACACGTCGCTATAGACGCACACCACAACGGGCGTATCTCTTTTTCCCGTTCATCTTCGCTTATTTCTTTTTCAACCGCCACCCGAACTTTCATCCTCTCCACGCGCGCATTCGCCGTAAAAAAGATGTTCCGTGAATAGACGCATTCAAGAAATAAACCTACAGCAGGTCCCTTAAAAAACAAAAATTGCATACACCCGAGCATCACTGCCGAAACGTATAAATAAGCATCAGTCCACGGCGCAAGAATATATAAAACTTCGTTCGCTTCAATTACTAGCATATCAATTAGCCGATCTCGAGAAGCGATAAGGTGCGCCGTCCAGTCCAGCAGCGTTTCTTCTTAATTGCAGCCCGGCCAACACCCAGCCAGTGTAACCCACTCATCAGCATTAAAAGCCAACGAGCCAATCCATCGATCGGCGGTCGTAGCTTGATTATGCGCCAGTCGCACCCAAGTCGTGCGGAATTACCTTGGAAAGACCGGGGGGATGAGGCACGCGCTCGGTATACGCACTAATACTTTGGTAATACTCGGTTCTATTATCTCTCGCTTCCTAGACTTCTCTCCTTGCTTCGTATATAGATAGACCATTGCGTCTCCTAATCCCTGGTGTTATAACAGACGTCTGGATACTCTCGGGTAATTCGGGTTCTGTTACCCGCCCTGCGTGGGATAAGGGTTGCGCAGTTCTGGCGTTACGCGCCTAATACGCCATATAGCTGTGTGTTTATCCCAACCCCGAAGACGCGCGGAGGAAAAAGAAAGACACGATCGAATTAATTTTATTATCCACACACGCATGATTTATAATTCAGCGGGACTGCATATATAAGAACGGAGTCTTATATAATGTAGTCTCGTTGACAGGCGAGATAACCCATCCACGCGTGTATACTTAATCCGGCGAAGAAAATAAGAAAAAATAAGCGATTCGCCGACCAGTATATGCCTCGTAAAAATCATCGACAATCTCCAGTACACGAGTCGGTCGATGTAAAGACGAGAGAGAGAGAGAAAGAGAGAGCGCGGGCTTCGTCCTTTGAAAGGCCCTACTTCATAAACCTCCGCGATACCTGTCCGGCTTAGCCTTACAAGCTAACATAGCTGAGACGGTCTTGGAGCGTGCAGGATGCAGGGAGAGTGGGAGAACCGAAAAGCTCTCTAGCACCGACAAAGAAACTCGCGTGGTTCGATCGGTGCGCCAACAACGACACGTGTTTTACTCCATGCGAGTTTTAAAACGGACCGGTGTCTACACGTGTACCAGCTGGACGATCTTGGAAGGGGCCGAGGGGAGCAAGGAGAGTCTCTGTCTGGTGAACTCGGCTACATTAAGGGTCATTATACCGCACGCACGAGACGGGCTTAATTTGTTTTAGCGATGTTTCGCGGCTCGCCAAGATCGTGATGCGAGAATTATAGCCGATTCGCACGGGTTTAAGTGGTCCGGGTCACTTTTGCAGGTGTTAAGACGAGCGGAAGCAGTGTTGCTCATTAAAAGCGCTTATGGGGTAGGTGATATCGAGTATTGTCGTTGAAGGTGACAAGTAATGATATATTGGGCATTATTGGGCGATTAACGATAAGTTGAAAATAAAAATATTTTTAAAAGTGTGAAAAAACAATAACTGACGAGTTGCACAAAACGACGAGCATTGCGTGCAAAATATTGCTTTCCGGCTACGAGTTTCCAAACAGTTCGTAATTTTAAGAGATTTACGATATTTACTCGGGCGCAAATCAAGAAAAGGGCTCGCGCACCCGTCTTTTCCGAGTAATCTTTAAGAACTTCTAATTTAGAGACTCTCCCCCCATTCGTTTCGTTCTTCTTTCGGCGAGCGTCACGGCAAGGCAAGCAGCGCCGAAAAAGAAACTTTTCAAACGAGTTTTAATGGCTCAAGTTTTATTTCGCGCCAGCTCATCAATCTCAACAATTTAAATTTAACGTTTCAAATTTTCCGTATTATTAACTTATCAAACATTCAAAGTCTTACAAAACTTTGGCATTAGGCTTACGACAATGGGAAAAAAATTATTAAGTACGTTGTGAAATTTCATGACTATTTTAATTATTGTAATAAAATTAAAATACATTCATGAATGTTATAATCCTATGCTGTCCCAGAATTGTATTTCGCCTAAATTATCGCTGCTCTGCAGAGTAAAATTACCTGGACCAGCAATATGCATGTACGGTAACTTTTCAGAGGTGGAGTTCAATTTTGGCCAGTCCTTTCCTAAATTCGGTTTTCTGAAACATCGATGAATAATTCAATTAGTTTCACCGTTTTATGTTTTAAAAAATAAAATAACGAATCTTTGCTCACCCATCTCTAGCTACGGAATTCCAAAAGTCAAGCATGTCCTGCAGCATAGCCTTGTCATTTTCCGTAGTTGTAGGATCAATATACTGGTTTTCAATTACCAAAAAAACGTCATCATTGTGACAGACACCTATAATCATTCATAATCAATAATTTAATCAGTTCAAATTAGAATTAAATTGAAATCGTGCTTTCAATACCTAAATTTTCCGTAGTACTCGATAAATAATCGCTAAAACTTTGGGCAGCTCTATAGCTGTAGTAATACAACCAAACCGGATTCGTGTAAAATTTCGCCTGTAACTTGGCAGCTCTGATCACACTTGTGACTATCTGATTGTCGCCCGTCAACTGCGCCAAGTTTTTTACCACACTTCGATCGGTGGTAAATGGCTTGTCGGCAAGGTAATGTTTCTTAGCTAACTCAGCGACCTCCGCTTGCCTGGATGCGGGTAGTACGTTCTGGTAATGTAGCATATACGGTGCTACGGATTCCCAGTTTTTTTCTGTATACTCCATCTTACTTTCGTTCAAAGCGAAACCTACGATAATTGTCTTTTAATATGAAATTTGAATACAAATTTCTATTTCAATTGATTTTAATTTAATGCGAACCAGCAATTACGTAAAGTCCTTCATCGCTGACTATTCCTGTTATCCATGGTGCATCATAGGCTCTTCCGCTCTGTATGATGTTCGTTGGAGTGTCGTTGATAAAGTAATTTTCGGTGGCATTCTCGGCCACGGGTGGAAACATAAAGTAGGGAAAATATAATTTTGACTGAAATGAAGAATAATAAACTTATGCAGATAAACAAAATAACCAGGAATTAATTAAAATTCATAAAACTCTACATCAATTGTTACACGTACTTGTAGACTTTTTACGGCAGTGGTGATCTCGTTAGCGCTTTTGTCATGCAGACATTTATCGATAGCCAAAGGTGTTATCGTCGGGCAGTTCAGAGCCTTAGCCAAGAGTTTCGTAGTTTCATACGTGTCATTTGCATAAGCCCAGGGCGCCAAAGCTGTGCCACTGAACGATATGCCATTGCGAAACCTCCCAGCGCTCATAGGCGACAGATAGTGATAATGGACACTAGCACCACCTGCGCTTATTCCAGTCAGGGTCACTCTAGTTGGATCGCCGCCGAAATAACGGATATTATCGGCAACCCACTTAAGTGCAACTGATTGATCTTTCAGACCCATATTACCAGGGATCACGTTGCTGTATGGACTGGTGCTCAAAAATCCGAAAGGGCCCAGTCGGTAATTAACAGTGACTAGGATCAGATTGCGGTCTATGAGATATTTCGCTCCATCATTTGATGATGTACCGATCTGGAAGCCACCGCCGTGGAACCAAACTATCACCGGTAGCGAATCATTAGCTGCGCTTATTACTGGCGTGTAAATGCTCATGTACAAACAGTCTTCCTGGCCTATTAAATTTTCGTTTACAAAACTGTGTTGTGCACAGGCTTCGGATGCTTTTGTTGCATTGATTACTGTAGTGTACTTTAATACAGGACTAGGTGGCTGAAACAAGTACATATTAATGCGTAAATTTATTTTGAAGATAATGGAAATATCAATACGGTAATTATGTTTTTGAAAATGTTGTAGTTAGTACAGAAGTGGATTTCTTTCTTTGAAACTTACCCGGAAACGAAGTTCACCCACTGGTGGGTATGCGTATGGAATACCTTGGTATGCCGCATACTGGCGACCCTCAGCAGATGTTTTGAAATAGCCATTGATTTGTCCCAGAGGTGTTTTAACTGTTGGTATATGATCACTTCGACACCGCGAAATTGATATCATCCAGATGATTATTATACATAGTCGTGGAAGTAACTTGATCATTTCTGTGGCTAGAGATAGTAATATAACAAGACTTGAGCCGAGATTTATAAAGATCGTAATGGGAAGATTGAAACATATAAGTAGGTACATTATCTGTAAAATTAAATCCTTTTTAAATAACATCTGTTTGATATCAGATTAAATATGATTAATTATCCATGTGTTAAATTTCTGCTTGGCAACAGCATCTTAAGCAGTTATGAAGACGCTATAAAAATTCATTATATAATATTACAAATGATCCCAAAATCTAATCAGTTCTTAAGTAAAGTGGGACGAGTAAATACCAAATCTCAACTCTATTTTTTTTTGTTTGAGTTGTCGTCTTACAAAGAATGGAAAAACACGTACACGCGTACAGACTTTTTCTAAAAATGCTGTTTTCGTATTTAGGGACTTTAAAAACATCAAGAAAACGCAAAATTATCCAATCACAAATTTTCACCATTACAAAGCTTTCTTTTTAAGAAAGCAAAATAACGACGATGTAATTCTAGAGTATTGTACAAGTTTCCCGATACTTTCGGCCGTTATTACATTCGAATGTCTGCAACGAAACGAAAAGTCGCGTTAAAACAATAGCTCGACAGTTGATATACGGTGGAAAGGGGTATAGTTAATTATTTGAGTATTGAAAATTGATTTAGCCGACCAGTCAGCCGCAGCAGTGGCAGCAGGCCGATCATTGTCTCAGACAGAGGGATATGTACTCTCGATTCCCCGGCGTTCACAATCGACACAAAGGCCAGCACGTCTGCATAATACACTACGCTCCGTCTGCCCGCAGACGCGTAAAGAGCTCGAAAGCTTGAGCTAGAGAGCGAGCGAGAGGGAAAGCGAACGGACACCAAGGGACTTCTTAATACCAGAGGCCCTCTTCTCTCATTTTTCATTCCCGACGAAATTCAGTGATTTTTCATTGCACGCGCACAAAGGGAAAAAAAGGCGAGTGGAAAGCCGGTGGCGCGAGAGAAAATCAAGCGGGGCCCGCGGAAAGGGAAAGGCCAAATTGCGGATCGACGGAAGGTCCTTTTACCTCTTCCTCCTCCTCTTGCCTCTCTGGTCCTGGATAGAAATGGAAAGCGAAACGCAGCCTGAATTTCAATGGCGAGATGAGCTTGGGAGTTGGGAAAGCGTACACAGTTTCCCTCTGTAGTGCGTCTACGGGAAAATCGACGGCACAGAGAGAGAGAGAGAGAAAGAGATGGATTTTCAGCTCACGCTGACTTTTTTTCTCGTCGCTTGGGAAAGGGGAGTTTGTTTGCGAGGGAAAAGAGAGCGAGAGAGAAACGAATGTGGCTTCAAATTGAGACATTGGCAGATAGATAAAAAAAATTGAACGGTTCGCTAATCGATCTATTTCCTGTTTTTTTGGTATAGAACAAAAGTCTTTGTTTCCAAGCACGTCGCACACGCGGCGGATTGGATTTTATTTTTAACCTTTATAACTTTATCCCCTGTTCCTCCGACCATTTGATTTTTCCATCGTCTATACGCTATTTAATCCAGGGGCGTTTCTAAAAAAATAAACGAAAACAAAATCCAACGTGTCGTTCCGGTGCAATTAAAGGCCAAATGGATTTTGCCATATCCCTTTAGCCGAATCACGACAAAGAAGCAAACTCTCGCCGGCAAAAACACAGCGGCAATCAATGAGCTAAAAGCGCTCGGCAATCTTTCCCACACCAGCCTCTTCCCTTCGGCTCTCGAAGAGGGATATCTCAGTCACGGCTCATCGCTCTCATATCCGGAGCGCGCGAAATAAAGTCGGTGAAAAAAAAAACAGTTAGAGAGAAAAATCACCGGCGGACGACACAACAGCAGCGACACAACCTCTCGAAACGCTTATTTCCGGCCCACCATAGTCGTCTGCTACTCGCCCGCGCGCTTCCTCCTTGTCATTATCGCTCGTAATCCTTTTTTTTCCGTCCTCCCCTTCTCGAGCCGAACCAGCGAAGAACATCCGGCCGAAATCGCGTTTTCGGCTGTATATAGCGTGCTTGCTCGCGTCCCCGGTGGCCGTTTCTCAGACGGGATTAAGACCTTAAGTCTCGCGAGTCCCTCGCGCTCCCCAGCCGGCTGAGGAAATTAATGTCTTTCCCCGCCGATTTTTTCCACTCCCTTCTTATCTTCCCTTCCCCCTTCATCCACCTTGCCCGAGTGTGTAGGTGCTTCTCCACTCGGCAGCCGCGTTTTTCATCTCGTCGTTGTGGGATTCGGCTTTATTCGGGGATCCTTTCCCCCCTTTTTTATTTCCCCCTTCCCGTTCTCCCTTTTGAATATTTATTACCGGTAACTTTCGTTGCGGATGACACCGCTGAGGACGAGTTTCCCGTCGAGCTTGTTGCTTTCGTCGCTGAATCTTTTTCTCTCTCTCGCTCTTCGCGCGGCTCTCATTTTTCACGAAGCTTTGCATTATTTCCCGGAGATTTCCATATCGCTCTTGATTATATGCCTGGCGCGAATTGACCTCGAACAATCTGTGTACCGCCCGTCTGGACGTTCTTTTTTTCGACGGCTCTTTGTTTTCGGCTTATTGTTCAAGAGTAAAGACCGTAATACATTGAAAATTTCGCTCTTTATCTAGCTACACAATTTGTGTATAAACCATTTTTTTTCCATCAGATTATGTATTCGACGTTTACGCTTATACAATATTACATGCATATCAAATTTTCTCACACCGCCGATTTTACATAAATTAAAATCCATCAACAACATCGTAGTTTGACGCTTCAACTCGAAAAAAAAAACGGAATCCATTCTACAAAACAAGCATTACAGCATGCCCGGTTCACGCGTCAGCAGCAGTAGTCTCCATAGCTCTCAGCCGCAGAGCGGCGTATAATAATGAATTCATCGCGCGCACTCCGCCAAAGTGGAATCTCCGGAGCCGATCGAGCGCGAAAGTGGTCCCCTTATCACCGCGCGCGCGAAGCGAAAAAAAGGGCCAACTCCTCGAAAATCCAGACATTAAGGTGGGGGGTGGAGCAAGGCTAGTGGTGGTGAGGGGGTTAGCAATGGGTCTACAGGCATGAAACAAGCGCGCGGAGAAAAGCGTCTGCGCGAAAATCACCACGCGTAAAATCGAACAAGCGCGCGCGCGCCTACTATACGGTATACGTATATACAGGATGGATACGCCTCTAGCACTCGAAATCTAAGCACGAGGAAAATCCCCTCTCTCGCGAGCAGCCGGCTAGACGCGTATAGCGGCTTTAACATAAGAATGCCCCGAGTCTGGGGCTATTATCCGGCTGAAGGAGAGGAGATATCCGGCTAGATATACCCGAAAATGGCCCCGCGGAGTAGAGTCGAGAGAGAGAGAGAGAGAGAGAGAGAGAGAGCTGGGCTGCCGTGTGCTAGCACCTAAGGGGCTGGTGACAGATGCTCTGTATGCAAATTTCCCGGCGGTTTCCCGTGGAAACCCTGAGGATACCCTCCCTCTATCTCTGTGCGGCTTGCGAGCGATGCTCCATCGCACGAGCCTGTGGAGCGTGAGACGTGAGTATGCCTCCTATGGTGCTGGATGAGAAGTTGGGTGTGTATAGGTGAACGTTGGCTCTCTCTATATCTCGCTGCTCTCGAGCTCTTTGAGCCTATGCTTAACGAGGTTCTCCAAGTATATTGCGTTCGTTTCTCGTTTTTGAGGGCTTGGAGACTTTGAAGAAATACGTAGGTAAGAAATTTCGAGTAAACGCAATAAATAATGCTCGAGAAGAACCGATACTATTTTGCTGACTTGTAAAGTTGAGATAAAAATTGTGGTCCATGAAAAGCACAGCGGAAAGAGAAAGCTCAGACACGGCCAATCTCTTTTGTTTTCTCTTTCGATAAAGCTCCGGGCAATCTTCAAAAAAGTAAAGGAAAATTCGCCAAATACCCGGTACATTATGAAAAAAGTTTTCACCGCGCTAAGCCCACAGGCTTAACGTCCACTCGGAGAAAAAAAGCTCCGAGTTAATTACTCAATGGCGCTACAACGACAGCCGGCCTCTAAGAGAAAGCAACATCAGCGTAAAACGTCAGTCCGCCGTCGCGCGAAGAAGCCTGGCAGCGCGGTAACCAAAGACGCCGGGTTATTATTTTAAAATTAAAGCCACACCGCCGGAGATGCCCTGTTTATCCTGCAAGTCGAACAAAGGGAATCACCCGCCCAAGGAAATGGCATTCCATCTCTCGCTCTCGCGCACACAGTCGGAGCGCGCAGCTTTTCGAAGGCGTTAATTAAAACAAGACACGCCCGTGCCCTTCTCTCCCCCGGATCAGCGCTATCGTCGGAGGAACTCGCTCGCCCGCGAGCCGAAAGGGGCAATTTCGTATACCCCGTTGGAATTCCCGTAGAACCCGGCTACGCGAATTCGTCTCGAGCCCACTCGAGAGAGAAAGAGAGAGACTCTCTACAGTAGTACTAGAGGCCGAGACGTATTCTCCGGGCTCGCTCGCGTTATTCTTCCAGTTCCCAAATCTACTTAAACCCCTTTTTCCTCTCGAGCTTAAGCTCTTTTCCATTAGTTTTCATGGCTGGGACCTTGCGACCAGCCTCCGTGTAATTATAATCGGAATTTCGCGGTTCTTTGTTTTAATATTGCACTCTGGGGGATGTGGGAAAGCTGCTTTGGATATCGATCGAATACAGCGTTTGCATCCGAGACATTTCCAAAAACAAGCAACTTATCAATCACATTGTCCATGAAAATTCCCTTCTCATTAATGTTCTCTGCGTCCTAATTTCATTACTAATACATCCATTCCAAGTTTAATAACCGCAGTTGAAAATCCATCCAGAATAGCCAATATTTAGCGTCTACGCTCGGCCGTAATCGCGCCGTGACCCGTGAAAATAGCCTAATTCCTCAAAAGGTAGAGAAGGTCGTATAAAGGGACAAGGCAGTAGCTCTGCCTAATAACATTATTAATTCATAACATGCCTTATACCAGGGTTATACGTCGGGGGATGCCGTCCGCTGGTGAATCGCTAATCCACGCGGCTACTTCTCCTTTCGCTTCTCAACCAAGAGCTTCTAGGAGGTGGGGGTAAGGCATAAAGGAGGCACACGAGCGTCAGGTCGCATTACGGCCGAAGCCGGACGAGCCGAAAAGCTTCATTACGACTAAAAGCTAGCCCGAGCTTTCGCGCGCATATACCGCCCGCTATACCGCTAAGCGCGAGACTTTGGTAAAAGGGGGGATGGGGCAGAGGGATGGTATTAATTAAATTAGCGGGGCGGAGAGAGAGAGAGAGAGAGGCGGCCCGGAATTCCGCTCAAATGCTCATTCATAACACCTGTCGGCGAACGCGCGCGTGCCTTGCCCTCCAAATTGCCTCTCTCTCTCTCTCTCTCTCTCGACGCTTTGATTTTCCCTCCCCCTGTCATGGGCTCTCTCCTCTCCCGTCCAAGTTTCGCGCGACTTTTCAGATCGACAGCAGAGCGACTGTGGATATCGTTCCTATACAGCTACATAAATGCGCGGCAGAGAAAGAGAGCTGGTTAATGCATTTTCGGTGTTTCCCGGAATGTCGTGTCCGCCATTACAAGTGCCAACGACGCTTATCGTTTATACCGAATGCCTATACTCGCGAGTGATGAAAAGCCGACGTTGGCTTTTGTTGACGATGATTGCCAAATGATATACTATTGTTCGTTTTTGTTTTTATTTTACGATAAAAACAATCGAGAGACGAATCGTCGACCGAAATATCTCGCGATCTGTACTTTATTCGTCCGAGTGTCCCGTTACAACTCCATTTCGTACGGAACCTTCCCGCGAACTGGCCGTCGAAAGCACGGATACATCATATCATTTTTCCCGGTATAGGACTGGCGGGCGAGAGCGGTCCTCGGTATATCGCGCATCTTATCGAGCGAGACGAGTATCCACTTGCCGATCGCTTTCTCTCTCTCTCTCCGCATTGGCATCCCAGCTAATCAATACGGCTCCTCGTATATATATACCTGCTCTGTCTCTGGCACTTCCTCCCCCTCGCGTCAAACCGCTATTTCTCCATTATCTCGCCGGCGCTATTCGTGCGACGCGCATATGCGCTATAGCCGCATAAAATATTCCCCTCTCTGGGCGGACTCTCTCTTTCTCGCGGATGTCTCGCCTCCTCATCTTCGCCATGGCGAATAAAGAGCTAAGGGGGGTGGAAGAGGAGATGAGCGCGAGACGAATGCCGAGGGAAACGCGCGGGGAAAGGCTTTGGCTGAGCGAGGTGCGAAAGCTCCTGCCGCAGTTGTGTGTCGCGGGGCACTTGTGCGCCAGTTCGGCAATTCGAGAGACGAGGGAAAATATAATGGCTCGTCGCGTCTGGCACTCGCGCGCTATACACTTTTCTAACGCGTATAACCGGAGGGAGGCCACTTTCTTTCCTTCTCCTGTTTGCTTTTCATTTTATTTTATTCTCTCGGTTTTTTTTTCTTATTTATTTTTTTTCTTTTATTTTCGATAACTCTTTTAGCGCGAGTGGTTATTTGTTTTCGTTAGCGTTTGTTTGCACTTTTCTTATGACTAGATAAGCTTGGAATTTTCTATTTGCCGCAAGTCGAGATATAGGCAGACAAAAAATAGTGTTGTATAATATAAGCGAATTATTTTACTTTGAAAATAAAGTAACTAGACAATTTTATTCAACAAATTCCAAATAGCATGTCTTTTATGCGAAAGCCTTAAAAATAGAATCTCCCCATAAATATGCGCGAATAATAAAAATCTCTCCACCATTATATATTCGAACCTCGGGCAAAAAATAAAAAATAATTTCTAAAGCCCCGAGAATACACCGAGCCACAATAGAACCAAAATGAATAAGACGCGCATGTATACGTAGAGGGGTGCAAGTAGAGCGTGCGCGCGTTAGCGATATAGCGAAAGACCAACGCGAGACTTCCTCGAACAGCAATTCGCGCGTAATTTAAAATAAATATATATATAATACCCTGCGCCGCGCGGACTCTGTACGAAGAAAGACATACAAAACTTGTAGGGCAGTCTAGCGGAACGCGAACACGCACCACAAGTCTCTTAAAGAAAATCCAAACGGATTGGTCTCGAGACTTTAGAGAGAGAAAGAAGAAGCAGGTTGAGGGGGGAGGGGATAAAACGACCGAGCAAATAAAGCGCAAACTACAAGGTCGGACAATTAAACACGAGCAAACAAAAGCTCGTGCACGAGCACTTGCTGATGTAAAAACGTCGCTACACACATACATACACGCACACACGTACGAGCAAGCGTGCAAGAAGGGAGAGAGAAAGTTGAGGGCGACTTCTTGCCCGGGAGTCTTGATACAGCAAGAAGACGAGGGGCGGGGGGGAGTAAGGATGAAATTTCATCGGGGGAATTCAATTAAAAGTAATGCCCGACTCGATGGAGAGGGAAAGTACTACGTCATTCTAACGCGGAGCAGCGTATTCTCGATTATTATTACCTTTCATATGGGACTGGACGCGAGCGCGTCTATTAAGCTTAAGATGTATGAGATTTTGGCTGTATGCTCGTGGTTTCGTTTCTATCGTTTTCTGCATCGCCTGGGGGATTTATTGTTTCGGCCGAGCTACCGTATATACCTCGGACTGTTGTTTTGGCATTTCGTTCGTGGCCAACTTGACGACGATAAGTATCATCTCGAATTCATGGCTCCCGCATACATATCTTTCAGACTTTGAATGCCTCGACAATGTGTACATCGCACTGTTCATATTCTATCAACTCAAACTCCACATCAGCAGAGCTCAAGTATCATGCCCCGCGAAGGAATCCCCGAAAAATTAAAAGTCACTCAACGCGATGATCTGAAAAGGGAGATAAGCGCAATCAATACAACGAGCTAGGAGCTTATGCATATTTATTAAAGACGCGCGTAATTCGGTATTCCCGTATCGTGTGCTCGGGAAGGGCTCGCCCCCCGATCACGTCCGACTCGCCGCATACGCAATTTAACTTCTTCGCCGGGGAAAAGATGAAGAAGAACACCAGGAGAGAGAGGGAAAAAAGAGAAAAGAGGAGGCTATGATCTCCGCATTATAAATAGAAAACGCGTCCCCAACCCCGATTCTGATAAAGAGAGAGAGAGAGAGAAAAAAGCGTCCGAAAAGTCCCTCACCTATTCTGCCCCAGTCTCTCGCCAGGTCCCAGCCGCTCTTAGCAATAACGTCGTAATCCAAGAAGGTCATAAATTCCAGCTCTGAGCCAAGACAGAAAGAGAGAGAGAGAAAGGGGGGGGAGGATGGGGAATTCGCGGTATGCAATTTCCAAATATTTGCATACACGAGGAGAGCGTAGACTCGCTGCCAAAGTTTCAAAGGGGACCGGCAGCTTCCTCCTCTCCCCCCCCAGTCGTCTTTTCCGCGATTACAAGCGCACGCGCGCGCGCGCGCGCGCGAGCTTGGAACTCGTAAATTTTCGCGACCGAACGACGAGAGACAGAGAGCGGGAAATTCGATCGGAATGGGCATTCCGCTGTGTATCCCTCCTCCCCCCTCTTCCCCCTATGAGCGCTAGAGAGAACAAGTGACGTGTAGCGGATACGATTCTTGAATAGCAATGGACCGCTTCTCTTCTGCTCTGATGTGTATTATGCTTGCTGCTGACTCCTCCTCGCTGCGCTATATCTCTATGGATGAACGGAGGGGGGGGGTACAGGGTGCCTGTCTTTTTCTTCTTTTTTTTTTCTTCTTTTCACGACTTTGTTTCGTCTTTTCTCTTCTTACATTTTTCCGCAGGCCAACTTTTGACGCCCTACGGATTCTTTACCCAAGTTTTTTTCATCTTTAGCCCACCCCCTCTCTTTCCCTCCCTCCTCGCTACCCCTGACATTGGATGGAATTGGAAGGAAGAGGCTTATGCTCTTTTGTCGGTTTCTTAATTAGAGTGAAAAGTTATTTTTCAAGTTGAAACGAGAGTGAGAGTGAGAGTCTATTCTATACTTTGACTGATTGAAAAAGAAGCTTCTTTTACGGTATTGTTACAAGCTCGAAGAGATATTAGAACGTTTTTTTTTTATTACATCGACGATTTCGTATCGATGTACACGAGACTCGAAGCATCTGTTTAACACTAGATTGTAATCCGAGCTTGTGCATATATCCCCTTGTATTCTTTATACTCGATAAGATGACAAATCTAATCGAATAAGTCCCCATTCGGCGGACAAACGCCTTATCATTTTTCTCGAATCCCTAGGGATGATCCGCCACATAATCGCAATATTCCCTCTCTTTCTCTCAATCTACGCGTGAAGAAAGAAAAATTCTTCCTTCTTTCCTTACAGTCGAAGAAGGGAAAAATCTAGTTTTCCGTATCCCTCCCACACTTTGGAAATCTTTTTTATTCAAATCCTCGGTCGTTCGGGTAGGGGAATCGATATGAGACCAATCGGAATATAAACTGTCCCTCGTATATTTCTTGCTTTTTTCCGCAGAAAAGAGAGAGAGAAAGAGGGAAAGGAGGAGGGTCTGAAGTTGTGCTTCTTATTCTTTCCAACACTCGCCTCTTTATTTCCGCGGGGTTATTTCGCCTTTTCCGTCTCTCTCTCTCTCTCTCTCTCTCTCTCTCTCTCTCTCTCTCGCTTCCTTCTTTATCGCAACTGCTCGACAATGGAAAAGAAGAACGAGAATTACAGCGGGAGGAGAAGGAAGCGGCTTAGGTGGGAAAAGGCCGAATAGAAAACGGCGAGCCTGTGAGAAATGTGTACGCGCGTGCGTTGGCTTGTGTACAGGTGCGCCCTGTGCTTCGAACGAGATTCGCCCTAACCACACGCGTCGATCCGACTCTCTTTCTCCGTTTAATTGAATATTTAAATCGATTGGTTTTACTGCTATTCGTAATCGATCTGTTATTGAAATAAAATTACTTGTTGGTACGGTTTTAAAAAATGTGATGTATACGTTAATTGACAAGTTGATTTTAGAGGAGTCAATATTATGCACTTAAGCAACTGTACTCTGCACTTGTAACAGAATGCAAATTGTTTCGAATTAATAAATTGTGTATTCTATGTATTGTTTGTTAGTCTTGAGTCTAAGTGTCCATTGAATATACCACAAACTAATAACTTTAATTAATTTTTGTTTCAGGTAAGTCCTACTACTATGCCATGTACAACATGAGTTTGGTGAGTTATAAAATGTTCAGACTTTCATTTTTCAAATATCGAGTATTTTCTCTTAATCAATACACTTAATCATATTAGTTAGCTCGACCTTTTAAAATTCAAATAATATTTGCCGCATGTACAACTGTGTGTTATTCGTGGCATTCGGTCTATATAGCCTTCATTAAATGTTAATACGACAAACAAACAACAGACAACTTTGATGTGGACAAATATGCTTTTAAGCAATGTTTGCCTTTCAAGTAATCAAAAGCACAGCATAATTTCAGGTCGCAGTAGTTAAGCCAGCTTTGATATTTTGCATACATCATACACGCGGGGCGAGAGGATTGTGTTGCGCGAATAGCGCGACGTTGCTACCGAGTGCTTAATTTGATTACATTTCTGCCTCTAATGAAACCTATAAATTCTTTTAAACTCGTCCCTCCGTACGTACGCATAAATAATCGTATAAAATACCTTCTCTCGTAACAACTGTAATTAAATTTTGTTTTCGTCCGCACAGTCAAAGTATTTTTATTTGTACAATCGAGTTTATTAAATTGAAAAAATTTATTATCCAAACGCAGTGTTCCATCATGTGTGGCGTAAAAAAAAAACAATAATTCCAACTTTCCAGAGATATAACCACCTTGGCACGTAAGCCCCACTTGGCATACACTTACAGCCGGCGCCTCGAGATTTTATTAAGCCAAAACAGCAGAGAGAGGAAGAAAATAAGCAGAAGGCAATATTCCACATCAGCCGCATAGCACGGAAAGACACAGCGTCTCGGCGACATTTTCACCTCACCCCCGTACCTCAAAACCGCATACGTACAGTCGCGTCTCTCCTCGCATAACTGCTCCACCACGACACAGTGTGTGTGTTTGTGCGTATACGCCTGTCGCAAGCTCGCCGAATTCCATTAGGCGTGGAAAGCCGTAATAGCTAGACGTAAACGCGCTAGGGGGAGAGAGAGAGGAAGTAGCTTTAGCGTGACTTGCTCCCTCCTGCAAACACACAGACACGCGCTCACGTACATCAGCTCTGTACGCAGAGATTACAATCGACTTCCATGCCGCATGTACGAGCGGAGCGAAAGGTGTACGAAATTTCAAGCCGACAGCTGCCCGACGATAAAAAAGAGAACGCACGCCTAGCTGTTGCCTCCTCCGTCCGCCAGCAAGTCTCGAGTCTCTCGCTCCCTCTGTAGCCCTCGAGAGCGTTTTTGTGATCGATGCGATTTCGGCGCCCACGGCTTTATCGCGGCCCTTAAAAAAAAAAGCACGGACTTTTACACGAGAAGAGCCGACAAGTGTGCCCGGGGATCTTTACGGCCTTGGCCTTTCTCGCTTTTCGTTCAACTTTCCTCCTGGTACACCAGCTTTTTTTTTGCTCCTTGGCTCTCCTCGCTTTAAAAATCCAGTCGACGAGAGCGTTATACCGGTGAATAAAGCTGTCGGCTTTTGACGCTTTCCAAATGCCAAAACGTAAATGTGGAGTTTGATTCGGTAGCTATAATGAAAATTGAATATCAGAGAGGGGATTGGGGAGCTTGATGGGATTATTGCGGTGAAATAGCTTAGATCGAATGACTGGTTTTTGTTTTTTTAATGTAATTCGTTTGACGGATGTAAAATCGATGTTAAAAAAAAGCATGCGGGTTTGATTAATATCGATCAATATGGCTTTTCTGCTTTTCTCTTTTTGATAATATGGACTTAGTTTTACGGACCGGAGCAATTTTGTAATTATTAAAAAATAAAAAAGCAGAGGCGAGCTTTCGATTGACGCAAAGGGGAATTGGCAAATTACTCACGCATTCGTTGAGGATAGAGCGGATGTGATATAGGCAGAGGTATAATTAGTGTTTGTATGTGAATAATTAAAGGCAAACTTGAATTAAACATTTAATAATGTATTTCGATATACAAGAATTTGATAGATCGTGGCATGTGTAAGAAAAGTCACGTGAAATACGAGGGAAATCAATCAGAGTGATACGCGCTTGGCGTGATACACGCGAGAATATATTAATACTCTTGATGAGAAAGTTTAGCAGGAAAAGAAAAAAATGGGGAAGAAACAAAAAGAAATTCGGATTTAATTGAAAGAGGAGTAATTTTTGCGTTTATTGTAATAATGTATACCCTTCCGACATAACGCTGGCGTGTAATTTTATCCATCTGATTAATACGTCAAATTACTTTTTGTTGTGCGTTTTGTTTCGTTTGATTCGATATTTATATATGAAAGTATACCGTTTGCCAATTTAATTAGAAATCCAGTGGACTTTTTTCGCAAATCTATATAAGTAATCATCCAAAGTGGTTCGGTTGTCAGAGCATTAGTTCCGCAACAAATCTGTCATTAATCTTTTAACTAAATATTTAAAAACAAAAAACAATTATTTTATTTCAATGAACGATAAGACAAAAAAAAGTTCTAAGCTCGATAACAAAATCCACGAGAGAGGCTACCAAAACACAGGTGGAACTCCCGTGACAATCGCCCGTTCTATTTATCGCGCGGCGCACGTGTCTTTTCTATACCCCCTTGTCTCCTGGCTCGCGTTGACTGACTTTCTTTACTTACTCATTCGGGCCATCAACAGAGTCATATTTACGAATTTCTCCTCGTATTCTTCCGCGAATAAATAATTTTTATATCTACGTGCCCCGGCAGACTTCACAACGCGTCAACCTCTCATTTTTTCACAGGCGTCGTTCGGCATGTAAAACAGCCATTAAAAGCAACACCATCGACAAGTGTAGCCAAGTCACGAAATACACCGCCCACATATCAAGCCAAAATGATACCCAGCGATAATCGTAGGAGGAATAAAGCTCCATACACATACCTCCTTGCGTCAACTACAATTGCGGCGATTCGCGTCAGTAAGGGGGAGATTTATCCTTTAAAAATAAGAGAGACGAGCGCTTACCGGTGCTCCGGAGAATTAAATAAAGCCCCCCTCTCCCAAGCCAAGTGCTCTCGCGACGGGTTGGTATAGCTTTACGAGCGGTCACCTAAGAGCCGTAACCAGCAGGAGCCCTTTGCATGCGAACTGCTCGCCAGGGAGCGGCTTGGCCTGAGATAAAACCTCGGATTCGGATGGAACTTCAGGCAGCAGTCAAGAGAGACGGAGAAAGAGAGAGGGATGTATGCGAGAGTAATTTATATGCGAGCTCTCCGGTCATTTTGGCGTCACGTGCGCGCAAGGCGCCGGCTCTCTTGGCCAACGATGATAGACGCATGTGTGTGCGCGCGCGCGAGGTATAACTTTGCATTTTACGACTCGGGGATTTTGTCTACCGCGCTCGCACGCGAGAGGGCTGACTAGAAAGGAGAGGGGGCGAGGAAGCTGCTGAGAGGAGGCGTATAAGGTTTATCAGCGCGCGGGAGAGAATTGTGGGCGTCTTTAGCCGGGATACGGCTTATAAGCGGCGGCGCTTGAGTTTGCGTCTTTTACGGCGCTTGTAAACTCATTTGCCTTTTTATTGGGCCTACTTTGGGGGGGAGAGGGGACGAAAAAGCGGGTAGGAGGATTCGGTAAAAGGATTATTAGGCCCTTAATGAGCAAGGTTTTATTTGCTCAGGGAGTATTTAAAGCCAGCCAAGAGAGAGCATTGTATCATTCGTCTTCAACGCGCCGCTCGTATATACAGCCACTGGTTTCTTTACGGCCGTATTCCTTATATCGCTCTCGCGCCGAGTGAAATTGGTCCAAGTGACGATAGACGGTAATATTGCGATCTATATAAAATATTACGGCGTAATTGCGAGCTCGTCACGAAGCTCGAGTGCTTTTTTTTATTCCGCTCGAAAAGATTGGAAGAAACGACCGAGAGATAGCTGACTTTATATAAGTCCAGGATGGGGCGGGGGGGTTTATCTCTCTTGTCTTGCCGGAACCGGACTTTTTCTACTTGTTACGTTGCGTCAAAGGGCAAACCGGGGAAACGTTTGATGCTCGAATTCGCTTTGTTTTAACGAACGGCGAAAGGTGAAGCCCCGATAAACGATCGATCGGTAATAATAACTTTTCCATCGAAGCATTTCCATTAGCGCTCGCTTTGTAAACGAATTATCAAGAGGCAAAAGTTTATTCCGCTTCCCCGTCCGATGTCTCATCCAAACTAAACAACATCGGAACGCAAGAAAAGAGCGAATAAGATTTATGCGCACTTTCATTGTGTTTTCAAGCACCTCTACCAATAACCAAATAGAGCCATTTCCATCGAACCCCTTTATTTCAATCAAGCTCTCTTATGCTCCCTCTTTCTTTCACTCGCTTGATAAATCCACGCGAGCAATGCCGTGTATCACGAGGCAGCTATAAGTAGCCGCTCGAAGAACCGAGAGTAATGTAAGAAAACGAGAAAACGACAAATCAATACTCGTCGAGAATCCACGCAAGGGTCAAAATCGTTGGTCACTCGTCGCTCGATAAAAACTGCGCCGAGAGGGAGAGAGAGCGCGTGGGGAAGATCGAATTCCAGAGCGAGCAAGCGAGAGAGAGCGAATACTGTCGTAGGCACGCATACGAACTCTCCCCTAGTCGTCGTCGTCCATCGGCGCGTCGTCGATAACGCCAGCAGGCGATATAACCGAGCCCGAGATATATACGCTGTATAGGACGAAGGGGAGCAGGGGGGCGCTAAGAGCGTGGATTACGTGCAGCGGCCAGTACAGCTCGCGTGCGCTCTCCCCCCCCCCCCCGCAATCCTGGCACGTCCGGGGAGGAAGGAGGAGGAGAGGATAGACGACTCGCGACGGCAAAGTAGCCCCGGAGACGCGCGGAGAGCCCGAGCCTCATCAACGGTGGGAGAGCACAGCTCTCTCTCTCTCTCTCTCTCTCTCTCTCTCTCTCTCTCTCTCTCTCTCTCTCCGCCGTTGCTCGTCGCTGAATACCAATGCGCAGGAGGTCCTTCTCCCTCCCGCCCTCCTCTCTCTCTCTCTTCGCTCGTCTACCGTCTGGCGCACAACTCCCTTATCCCTCTTTGTTGCAGGGGGGGAGGAGGAGGAGTTGCGCGCGCGCGGTTAATTTTGCAAGAGCCGCGCCTCTTCAAACACAACCGGGCTTTCTCTCTCGCTCTTCTCCGGTATACAATGCAGTAAAGTCGAACGCGCCAAGATACATCCCCCCTCCTCTACCCCGCTGTATTTCGCTTTGCTCCCGCTCTTCTCTCAGCGAGCGAGCGCGCGCGCACGCGGTGATGAGTTCTTAGAGAATCGCTCGGCCGAAATCGCACGGCTGTTAATGCACCAAGAGGGGCAAAAGAGAAGAGCGTCTTCTTGGTTTAAAAAAAAAACATATTTTTATCCTTTCTCCGGTGTACGAAGGGGAGAGGGTGGATAGATCGTGTCGCGGTGACCATGTTTTTCGAAGTGAAATTTATGCATGGAAAGATGAGAAAGGACAACGTATAGTATACGCACACCGATGAAAAAGAACGCGCGGGTGTGTATACACGGGCTCTCGAGGACTTTTGCGTATACTTTGAGCGTATGACAAAAAGAATGTTGGAATGCGCTTCTTTCTTCCCTTTACTTCATTTTTTTTAATAAAGCTCGAAAAAATTTACAAACGCCGCGGCCGTGTATGCTTTCTTCTTCATTCTTCATCGCTTGCCAAAGCAGTCTCGTCATGAGCATTCTAAAAATTCAAACGTATATTAAAGCCACAAGTTATCCCGGCGATAATCCATATAAATTCCATCTTCCTCCTCCGGCGGCCTGGAAAAATTCTTGGCGAGCTTGCGCGAAGCGCCTCTCGCCCTCCGACCGCGTTCGCGAACTAATAAATCCGAAGGTAATATAACGAGAATGAGAACACGGCATAGCACACACCTCTGTACCGAAAATTCCACAGTGCTTAATTAACTCGGTAAAAAGCCCAGCGGCAGGGAAAGCTCAGGGCGCAAGCTCGGCGCGCAAGCTCCCACGTGCTCTCGAGACGGCAATGCGCACGCACGCCGCAGTCAACGACGACGTCGAGAGAGGAGGGAGGTCGTGACCGGCCGGCTCGTCGAAAATGCCTTCAGTCGGCTGGTAAGCGCGATGCCGCCGCCACCACCGAAACGCAGCCGATAGCTGTGCTGCGCTCTTGTTGGTTCGGTTTTTACGCGCACGATAAAAAAAAAGAGGGAATCGGTTGATCGCGCGACGAGTGTGTCAAGTGCCGGGATCAATCGATGATGGTGATCGAGTGATTTTTGGTGCGATTTGTTGTCTTTGTGGATTCAAGATTTTTTCATTTTTTGTTTTTTATCGTTGGATGTAACGATGTTGGTTTTGTGGGAGTGCAGCTATGTGACGGCAGATGAATCGGCTTGATCGGAGACTCCGCCTCGGCAAGTAAATGAAATTTTCAAAGTGAGTCGAAAGTTTATTTTTCTTAATTTCTGTTTGTTTTCGCTGTTATTTTTGGCACGAGAAAAACGAAAGAAAATTTGATTAGAGCAAGGCCGAGTAAAAATGTGTGCAGCGAAAATTGAAACGAAAGGAAAATATCGGTAAAAATAGTCCAATGAGGTTGGAAAGTTTACAAAAAAAAAAAAAAAAGAGAGGGAGAGAGAAAAGAAAAATAAAATTCCGACCAGATGTAGGATTTGTAGAAAAGGCGGGCTGTTTGCGGCGCGAACGCGCTGTTAAAACAAAGTTCACGAGCGCACAGTAGCAGCCAGCCCAGCCCCGTGCTGACTTTCATCGCGACTGCTTTTAAAGGCCGGAGAGAACATGAAAGCCAAAACATTTTGTTTGCTTTACTTTCATCTTTCATTCCTTAATGGAGCCGATGATCCGGAAACTAAAATATTATAACGATTTTCCCTTGCTTTTATTAAATATCTAGAAAAAAAAGTATATTAAAACTCGTGCATATAGACCAAGTTTTAAGCGAACCGTTAATTTTGTGCGATATTTAAAATTCCATAATGAAAACAAACATAAACTCGCCGAGTAGCTAAAAATTCAGGCCTTGGCATATCGGAAAAAAAGGTAAAATTCAGAATTTAAATAGCGCAGGGCCCATGAATAAAAGTCGAGATAAGAAGGGAATAATGTACGCTCGTGCAAGGAGAGAGAGAGAGAGAGGAGAAAAAAAGGAGCTCATAAAAGCAATTACAATAACTGCTCCAGCGTAATTGCGGACATCATATCATACCTCTCTCTCCGCTTTATCGCGAGAGGTAGAAAAATAGGGAAAAATATCTCGAAAGAGAAAAAACTGTCCCAGGGCACAATATAGATAAAGCGAGCAATTACGTCCCGCATCTTTTAAATACCAAATTATCCTATTTTCCGATGTTTACCAAAAAGCTCCAAATCCGCCACGAAGAGCCGAATGCGCGCACGAGACTCTCCCACATAAAATATCCTTTAGCGGAGTACATAAAATTAATACTCCAAAACGCGAATAAGCGTATATATATCTAGAGATAGAGGGGGAGGGGGTACAGAAGCTACACGGGAGAGATAGAGCTCTCCGTCGACTTTTCAGCGCGACTATAGCGTGTCGCTGGGGCATAAAGCATCTATATACGCAGCCCCCGCGGGGCTCTCGTGACGCCGGGCCGTAAAGCGCCCGTAGAGTCTAGACGTTCTTACACGCTCGTTTCCGGCGATGCTCGCCGATTCGGCGTTAGCAGCCGGCGCGCTTATGTATATGCGCGGATTAAGAGAGCGGCTTTGCGCTGCCGAGGAGCGCGCGTTTACCGAGAAAGCCACTCTGGGTAGAGGAGGAGAAAAAAGTGCGCGCTACTGCTGCCGTCACTCTGCGATCAAATGTGCGCGGCTGGGCTAAAAAGCGAGTGCGCTCAAGAGAGAGAGATAAAAGGCAGAGAGAGAGAGAGAGAGAGAGAGAGAGAGAGAGAGAGAGAGAGAGTGTTCGACTACAGCGGGAGAGTGTGTCGTCGACTCTTGAGACGAGAAGAAAGAGAGAGAGCTCGTGTGATAGGGTTGCGAATACTATACTCCTCCTCACCGAGGCTGCTGTTATCTGGAGATTTGTTTAATGCCGCTATACGAGGATTGGATTACTCTCGGGCTGTTTTGTCAAAAAGGATGCGCGAGTGTGTTCGTTTGATGATTAAGATCTTAATGCAAGCTCGAGAGAGAAAGAGCCGTTGAAATCGACGGGAATGTTGTTAGGTCGGCTGGTACGATAGCGAATCGTATTGTGACAGCGATATCGAGATTTTATCGCTGCTATTACGTTCAAATTAAACCCATATCTATTTATTAAATAATAATAATCATAAAATAATAATAATCTATTATTAACCAGCGCTTTTATAAATAATCAGCGAGTTGGAATTTAATTTATTCCGTAAGAGCGAAACGGCTAACTGTATATATAATGCTTAAGCCGGGATACGACCCCCGCGCGGGCGACGGTAACGAAGAAATAAAACGTTGTGTAAACAGCGAGTCGTACCGGCTATGCGCGACTTGACATGAGACATAAACCAGATTTCCTGTAGGCGTACCGCCGTCGCCGCCGCCGCCACGATCCTCGCTTTTTGCTTATACTTTGTATCAAATATAGCTCTTTCTCTCTGTCCTGCTCCGACGACGTTTTATAATTTGCATTCGGCTAATTTAAAGTTAAGCTCTGCTCTTTCTTTTTTACCAAAGACCAACAAGTGATTTAGTACCCAAGTTTGCCTATCTTCCGGTCTTTTTTTTTTCAATTAAAAATGTAGCATTATATTGTTGCTGCAAAATTTATGTTATAGCCTTTCATTACTTTGTTGAGCAACGAAAACCATTTGCGTTTAATGTACCCTCGGCATTGGCTCGCGGAGACGTATACAATGATAAAACTCCAATATTCCGTTATGGCATTTTAAACATTCACGTGAGGTAACAGTTCATAAACTCAAAATATTCAAAGTCCCCTCCGATATACGGGCGGATATTAAATTTTCATGCAGCATATAAAGATCATTTTTATATACTCTCTCATTGCATTTTCAAACATCAAACGACAATTTTCAATTTTCACTATATGATTGTCACCAAAACACGCAAGTCCCGTGAATTGTAACGTTACCCCCTCCTTTAATAAACAATTTCCCAAGTGCTTCGACGAGTTTTCTCAACATTCACAGTCGGCTTATTAAAATTCTCTCTCTTAAAAAGTCCAATACCGCAACCAAGTCGCGAGCATGTAGCAAAGCTCGACCCCAATCGAGCCGCACGTAAAAGAAGCGCGCAAGCACAGGGTATCTCTGTGTGTCGAGTATCGTGTGAGACAGTCGTCGCGGTGAAACTCACGTCGCCCGGCCCACAACTTTTCCCTCGGAGGGTGAGCCGAAAAGAAGCGCTAATTAACCGTCGCTATAAGCCTGCCTTTTCCTCGTTGCGGGGGTGGCGGCTCCCGAGCGTATGCAAGCGACGCCGATTTGTGGGCCGCCTATTACGCCCCTTTGACGGGCCGAGGGAGCTAAAGTCAAACGCTTCCCACCGCCGCGAGCTTTTAATTAGCGGTTGATCTTAAAGGGGATGCAAACGTATCCCTTTCTCTCTCTCTCTCTAGGCTCTATCGAGAGAAAGAGGGTGTATCAAAGAGCCTTGCATTAATGGTAATCGCTCTGACGCTTTGGCTTATCTGTGGTTTATTCTCGACGAGTTGAAGGTATACCGGTATGCCGTTGCGAAAGATTGGTAAGTTCCGTTGCTGAGTTGTTTGTAAGGAAGACATTGGAAATACTTGTAGGGAATGTTTAAATAAAAGGTATATTGTGTATCTCGGAATTATTTTGATGAATTTCGGATGATTTTCTTACAATATTATTTTCACGTGATATGGACGAGATCAAATTATTTAAAAAGTGGTTTAGCAATGCAAATTCGTGTTACAGCAATTCGTGTTCGCTCGTGAAAATTATTAATAACAAAGTACATCAACTTTAGGATTATTCATCTGACGTTGTAACCTATCCGAATAAATAAGTCATGAATACACGCAACTAAACATTTTGCATGCACGAATTTTGTATTCATTTATGCATGTAACACGGTTTTATTATAACTTTGAACCGCGTTGAAATAATTATATCGAACTTTGAATGCTCTAATAAAGTGAGCCCAATAAAAGTTTACAGTTGTCCCGAGATGTTCAGCAGCATATTTAAAACGAATAAGTAAAAACTAATCAAAATAAGCCAAAAAATGCCGAACTGTAAAATAAATTCACGATAAGTTATTATTTAATGCACCAAGAGCGCGCTGCTTGGCAATTATTTGAAGAAGCTGATAACAACCGCTACCCCGACTTCTTGTTAATAACGTACATATTGATTTTTGCCTCGGTGTAAATTCAAACAAACACCCTAAATAAACTCAAGAGAGGGGGGAAGGGTGAACGAGTTTTTCCAGCTTTACAAAAATCCCCCGATGTTTTCATCGTCGCGCGACTATATCGACGCGCGCAATATTGATAAAGATTCGTGCGTCAACAGCGGCGCGTTCTCGACTCCCCGTTGACTCTAAATCGCGGAAAAGAGAACAACGTTAATTCCGATTCCATTAGCGCACTTATCAGACGCGGAGTAGGCAAGAAGAGGCTGATTTAGCCGCGGTAGGAGGCGTATTACGTTACTCTCGACGCATTTAGAAGCTGCCGGTTTTTTTTCCTTCGCCTTAAATATGCAGATTTTCTCCAATTGGGTTTGTAATTCCACACTAATAGTTTCCAGCGATTCTTGACTTACGCGAGTTCCTACGGCAAGATTGGAATTATTGAAATTTTCGTGTTCGACGCTGTTTAGATTTGCGAGAAGGGATAAGCTCGTGTGGAAGTTACTTACGTTGCGAAGGAAGAAGCTTTACGTGCACGAGAAGTTGAAATTTGAATTATTTCGAACAGCATTTCCAATAAAATTATGGAAACTAAAGTAAAATACAGAGTCAAAGCAAATCGAGACCCTTTTGTTTAAATAAACACAAAAATTCATCAGCATTCGCTGCTGTCTCATTCAGAACGAGTGGCGGTACAAGCGCCAGTCGTCGTTTATTCGGCTCTCAGCCAAAGGTCGGCGGTGAAGTGGATTTGAAAAAAAAAAGAGAAAAACCCGGGCTTAGCCGCATATAAATTCATGCGTCTGACGCAAATTGTCCGTGACTACTAACGAATTTCGCACTGTCGCGGCGCGGGCGCGCGCACTTGTCAGCTGCAGTCCTGTGCTTTTCACGGCTGACGTCACTGTTACGTTGTTCGCTTTTAAAATTGCGCTTATTTCGCTGGACAAAAAAGGTAAAAATTATGTGCCGTTCGAGAGAGAGAGAGAGAGAAAGAGCAATTCACCGCTCCCGATGAACACTTATGCGTTCTGCAAGTGATTTACGGTGAAAAACGCGGAAAATCGTTCGTGTTATAATCGCTAGTTTAACGAATAAACTTCGCGCCGTTGTATATTTCCAACGAGCCGAAACTTTGCGCTCGCCTTCGTTTGTACAAAATACCCTCGGCCGCAACTTATAATTACGAGCCATTATGTTAAAGCAAACGCAAACTCCCTCTCAACTTTCGGGGCGTCGAATTTCAAGTGCCTTACCGCGTCGATTGTCAATATCCAAGTCCAGCAGTTCCTCTAGCTTCAAGTTCAGTCCGTGTCGCGAGGCTCTTGTGATGCTCCGCGACACGGACGCTACACGTATATTCCCACACGGGTAGAGATATGCGTTCATCCATCGTATCCAGTATTTATACCATCAGCAGAGCAATTGGGCCGACGAAAGCTTTCCGGCTCTCGCTCTGGTATGCTAAGAGCACTCGCTGGCTCCGTTATGCTTTTTTTTCGTCCCCACCTGCGATAAGCCCCTCTCTGTCTCTCTCTCGGCTTTGAAATTAATCCACTTAGATGGACCGCATCTCGCTTGGCTTTCTGTCTCTCTCTCTCTTTCTCTCTCTGCTTTGCATTTTCGTGTTAAGCGGGGCGCGTGTCTGCGCGTGTAAATCGCGCTTGGCCGGATCTGTGCTTTTTATATCCGTTATATTGCTGAGCGCACGCGCGCTCAGCATCCGTTACTCGCCGCTATACGTATTTTTTAATTCGCTATCGATGTATAAGGATACATTTGCGCTCTATCGCACACTGATTTCCGGGGATTGATTTTAAAAATATCGCGAATAAACGTATTTTTATGTTTAATTATTATTCCGACAAATAATGGAAATTCTAAATCGGTTTTCCGGAATCTCTCGGCGAACCTATACATTAATAAAATATCGAAACAATAATTATCGTAACATCACGCACCCCGTACGCATTAGTTATTCCTTTCGCCCTCCAGCAATGGCCCGAAATAAAAAACGAAGCAAATAAAGAACAAAAAGAAAAGGGGGAGAAAAAACGAGAGAAGATAAAAGAAGAAGACTAATATCAAAAACCAACATCAGATCGATCGTCAAAAAACGAGCGCGCGTCAGCCATAAAAAACGAACAAACAAGCAGAAGAGGCTTGCAGAGCAAAAGGGGGAGGCAGCGAGGAGGCAGGGGGGCAGAAGGCAAGAGAGAGAGAGCAGAGAGGGGCTAAAGCCGTCGGGGCAGCTTATCCGATAGGATCGGCATAGGAGAGCGGCTGCGCTATCTACCCGCGTCAAGCCGGCGAGCGCGCGCGCAGCTTGTCAGGTTGCGCGACATCGATCCTCGGGATGCCTTAGAACGCCAGCCGGGGCAGGATGACTCGGAATTTTCGCTTTTGCTCATGGGGGGGAAACACGATCTAGCCGCGGAAGGTGAGTCTAAGAGGGCCAAAAGGATGTGTGTATGCGCGCGTCGCTTCGTCTTTTTTCTTCTTGTATAACGAAATTAAACACGCTCGAAAAATTCCATTGAGCTTTCACCTTGTTTTCGCCAAATATTCTCGTGGATACATGCGCTCGTCGTTCTCCTCCCAGAGAGAGAGAGCTTTTCTCCGGAGATCTCAAATATTTACCGTACGCGGAAAAGCGAGTTGACATTTATATAAAAGCGGTAGCCGGCTAAAAGTGTAACACAACAGCCCGCCGCCGCCGGCGGCCTGTGGGCGTTACAAACGAGAACACAGGGACGATAAGAGCCGGCTGATGTAAAAGCCTATACACAACGAGATACAATCCGGTCATCGGTGATCTAGAGTAAGGGAGATAGAGAGAGAGAACGATATCGCCGGGGTACCATCGCTACGGTGGGCGAGCGCGCTGTCGCTATATCTAAATCGGAATCGCTCGCGCTTTTCGTCCGTACGGAAAAGTCTCTCTCTCTCCCGGTGTTATAAAAATAAGCAGAGCTCATAGAGCTGGCCCGAGGCGAAAAAGGCGGGCTCCGTCGTTGCAGCGCTATATACAGCTCCACCCTCCCGCGTTTCCTTATCTCTCTCTCTTTCTCCTTCTCTCTCGACACTTTGTTTTTCGCAGGTCCAAGTCACACGTTCGAGGGTAGAATAGGGGTGGGGGATAGAGAGATAGAGCTTAAGATCCCGTGTCTTCCACCCGGACGTCGGGGATTACTTTCCCATTAGAGCCCTCGGCTTCGGCCACCCTCTCCGTTGCAATTCTCCTGTTTTTTTTCCTCGTCTTTCTTTCGCTACTCGGTTATATCGCGAATCACCGCGACCGCAGTCTCGGTCACCCCGTAAATTGGGCTCCTCCCCTATCCCGACGACTCAGGATGCGTCTTTTGGCGCGATCGTCCTCGGTGTACAGAGCCAAGATCCACGCGTATTCCCCCGTTTTCCTCCCTCCTCCTTCTTTTTTGTTCTTCTCTTCTTCATCAGACCAACCGGCCACCCCGTGAGAGCTCTTGAGAGCTCTCTTCTTCTCTTTTTGCTCTTTTGTACGAGAGCCACTGCCTGCGGGGGTGGACCCTTTGCATATATACACTACACGCTGGTACATAGCCCTTGCCCTCTCTCTCTCTCTCTTTCGGGTTATGGTTTTCCGGCACGAGTGCGTAATGATAATATAAGAGCACGCGCCGGCAGCTCTCTTTGAGCTCGTCGCGCTTTTTGTCTCGCACCGCAGCCAGAGTCGTCTACCATACTGCTACACCCTTTGTTTTCTTCGGCGGGATCACGTCGGGAAGGGAGCGGGACGGTGAGAAAAGTGACGTTTTAGCGACGG
The DNA here is from genome assembly GCA_030522585.1 of Anagyrus pseudococci. Classification (NCBI taxonomy): domain Eukaryota; kingdom Metazoa; phylum Arthropoda; class Insecta; order Hymenoptera; family Encyrtidae; genus Anagyrus; species Anagyrus pseudococci. Next base: position 45,679 of record JAPYYQ010000343.1, read on the forward strand.
GCCGCACTCGTGTCCTCTTCGCCGCGTGGTCGCTCTCTCTTGCTCATTTGAATGTATATTGGACTATTAAGAGCAGAGCGCTCGTTTCGACCGCACGACAAAACCTTGCCCTTTTTTTCCGCTTCTTTCTTCACTTTCCCTTTTGCCTTTCTCTCTATCTCTCTCTCTTTTTTTGTCCTCTTCCAAAGGGTAGGAATTTTTTTTGGCCCTTATCCGGCTTGCTTCATGACGAAGTTGAGCTCTCCTTTGATCCACCTGGTACAAGCTTTTTTGTCGACCTGTACTTTTCGCGTACACGTAAATTACCAGTCGCTTAAAGATCTTTATCAAAAAAGAAATAAATAAAAATAAAGGCTAATCCCGTTGTTCGACGGTAAACAAAACCACAAGGGGGGATCTAGACGCGAAATGGAAAATCTCTCTCGACAACGGTAATTTCGTAGACGTGATTAATGACGAATTATACCGATGGCAGGAGGGGGGGAAGGGGGTGATATCAAACCCGATCAAATATTAGAACAAACGAGCCCTCTCTCCTTAATACAATCCAGGCAACCCAGCCGAGGTATATACCTTCCTTATAGCTAAGTAAAGCTCGCACGGCTGTGTATGCGTATAGAATGGGGGAGAAGGAGGGGGGAGGATCGAAGCAGGCATCTCGCTAACTCGATTCAGCAGGCGCTAAAAGCCCTCCGCAGCTTGAATAAACCGAGCTATTTATTTATTCATCCACTTAGAAGCTAACCCGATTAACGAGGGACTTTTCTATACCCGCACCTATAGCTCAGGGATCGCGGCGAAAGAGCTAGACGTGTGCAATAGGAGTCGGAATTAAATGTGCCCCGCTTATAGGGTACACATATAGAGCGGGATTAATAATTGAAAATTAATATTCCCAATGGAATGTTATTTACAGCTTATAGTGTTTTTTTTCGTCTAATTTATTTTTAAAAATAAGAAGAAAACAATTGACAATTGCTATGTGCTTCGAAATAAAACGATTGTAAAATTCGTCAAAGCTTGCCGCGTCGTGCTATAAGCAGAGTTGCGTTGTACGCTTCCTTCTCTTCTCTTGCTCCTCCTCTCTGCGCGTATTGTTCTGAAAGGCGCGTCTTACGCTCGCCTTCTAGCTATTTTGCCCGTTTACAGTGACAAAGGCGCCGGCTCATTTATCATGCATCCTTAATTACGCAAATTAATAGCCATTGTGTACAGCCCTATGCCGAGAGAGAGAAGGAGAGAAAGAGTTTGCACGCGCCGGACACTATTCCATCCATCATACACACAGGGCGGAAGGTCAGTTCTGCGATTCTGCAAATTGCGTTAATTATTTCACCGAGAGCCAACTTGCTTTTGTGCCCCCTCCTCCCAAAGCCGCCATCGTCTGAGGAAGCTGGCTCTCTTTCGTCCACTTGTTCCTCTTTTCTTTTTTTTTTCATCCTCTTTGTACGTGTGCTCCGCGCTCAATTTCTACACTCATTATTTCTTCTTCTTTTTTCTTCCTCCTTTGCAAGCTGCTCCGCTCTACTCGCTCTTTTTCCAACCTCAACCCCTTCTAGACCCTTGATACGTATACGTATATATATACACGTCATTGTGTTCCATTTGCATTTCATAACTGGCTCTCGAGGAATTTTCAGAAATTCGGGAGAGCGGATCGTTGGGAATGTATATATGCGCGTAGAGCGAGGTCGAGCGATTTTGTGAGCTTTTCGATTTTTATACATCGCATCAGCGCGTTAAGTGGTTGTAAAATGTTGATATGATTGGGGAAAATACGTTTGCCGATAATACGAGCTACATTAAATTTGCGATTTATTAAACGCAATTAAGGGCGAATGAGAAGATAAATAATTGAACGGAGAGAGAGTAAATAAATAATAATTGTCAATAAGGAAAAAAATGAAGTACGCAAAATCTCGAGTGAAGCTTTTTAATTGTAACGAGGAAAATGCGTCTGTTGATGTAATGAGGCGCATTTGTAATATATTACAGCAATAAAAAAAACACATCTGCGTGTGCGCGTCCACTGCATTCTCGGAAGGTGAATATTATAGCAATGGAGGAAAGAGGAATCTTATATAAGGAAGGAGCTTTCGATAACCGTTCAGTCTTCGTTTAAGCTTTCTGGTAGAAACAAGCCGGTGATATCGTGTAAAAATGGCGAGTCTACGTAACATCCTCATATTCAGTGGCAAGTGCAATAGGCTTGATGTCGTCGATCAAGAGTACTTATCGAGGGCTATCGTATTAATTTTTACATTTTTTAGTCGTCTTGATGTGTCTTGTGCTTGCGAGCGAAGCGCAGAAACGATGTGACTGCGTTACTACCGCTTTGTACAGTCCAGTCTGCGGTACCGATGGCAGAACGTACTCCAACTCGGGGAAATTGAGTTGTCAGAACAGATGTTATGGAACGCGTAAGTGCATTTCTTTTTAATCGGTCTATTTCATTTTCAAGACAGAAATTATTGAATTATTTTTCGTCGAGAGAGCTTTAATTATTGTTACAAATTTGCAGGTATCGGGGTTGCCCACAAAGGAACTTGTTGAAATTAATGACGTTTCAAATAGCGGTTGAAGTGACGTTGCTTAAAATCGAAACGCGCACGAAATCATTGTAACCGAAGTGTTGAATAAATAAAGTACAAACAAAACTATAGATCTTCTTTCGTTAACAAAATGCCTGGTCTCACAACTCGATTGAATTACATTTCAGTTTAAAAGTACAAATCGCGTAGATCAAAGTTTTTTCTTCATTTCGCACGTCGTTACACCATGATATAAGGCTACATCCCAAACACATATTATCACTTCCTTTAAAATCCCCCGAAAAACACAGTAAAAAAAAAAGAAAAAGAACGATAAAACAGGCGTGCGCGGAGCTACGTTATTATACGACAAGCTGAAAATTAATCACGTAATCTCGAAACAGCAGCAACCCGCGGTGTCGGCAGTCCCGGGAGTACTCCTCCCACACGCGGCAGCAGCATACACAGCACCGCCACACCGTTTATAATCCTCGCGAGTTTGCGAGCTCGCCTGCAATAGAGTCCGGTATAGCCACCCCCCTTCCTCCCTCCGTAAGTTGGAAGCTAATACACTGAGAGAGTCGCGCGAACCCTTATTAATATTTATCAGTCTACAAAATAAGCAGCGCGCCTCCCAATCGTGTGTAAACTCTGGAGATTAGAAGGAGACTCTCATTCTCTCTAGCGAGACGGCGGCGGCTATCGCGAAATTAAAAGCGAGACGCCTCCTGCTTATTCGTCAGAATTAGCTTGGGCCCTCTGCAGCGGCGCGGAGCAGGGCTCTTTAATGGGCCGCGACGTTGACGGATCTGCACTGCGGAGCTCTTTCTCTCCTCGGCTATGTGCTCGCAGGCTCGCCGCGGCTTGGGCGAGTGTTAATTTAGCGTAATTCGATTTGCGGCCACGCCTCGCTCCTCCTCAGCCACTTGCTTCGGGATTGTTATTAGCAGCGTCTACGGCCTAAGTCTCTGGGGCATCTGCTGCTGCCCTTCTTCTGATCTTTCTTTCGCTTCTTTTTCTTTTTGGGTAAGGGGGATATGTGGAGGGAAGGGACTATCATATTTGGAGCTTAATTTAATAGTGCCCGGTGAGCGATTGGTCTTTAATTTTGTAAAGTCGGGGTAAAGTTCTCTTACATCAGCTGTTGCTCGTAAAAATCTTGGTTTTTCATTAAAACTTACTTCGTTTTGTTGCAGCTATCTTGAAAAAGAGCCTCGCAGTTTTATAAAATAACTCGTACATTTCCACGGTCGGTAAACAATCCAATTACGAGAACTCGGAATTAAACGACCACCAAAAACGTCAATTTTATAATCGATCGGTTTGCGATAAGTTAATTTCAATTTCGCGTTGGCACTCGCGTCGATTCGCGTCAATGAAATTGGACCAATTTCCCAGGCTTCGCCGCGATTCCACATATAGAGCGTTCATACATGCAGAACGTATTAAGCACCATTGTAAACCAGTAAAATACCATAATTGCAGATGAGAAAGAGGAAATAAAAGATAAAAATTTAATAGTCCACAATTCCAACTGATATTAACATTCATACGTAACTACCGACAGAGAGTGGAGGAGAAGGAGGATGAGGAGGACGAGTGTCATTCCCTTAGCGAAATTAAACTCGCTGCTCTCCGGCGCATAGTCATCGCGAAAATGTTTCGCAATTAGTTTTAATTCGCGCGAATATTTAAGCCTCGCTAGGCGCGCGCTTACTTTTCCCTCTATATATATATCCGTATAATTTTAACTGCAGTTATTAAATTAACATACTAATCCAGGCTAAATCGTCCTGGAAATAGGCCTTTGATAATACCATGGCGAACGTATATATAACCCGATCCAGCAACACAACCAGCCCTTCAACCCCCCCTCCCCCATACCCAGCGTATACCGCTCGTAATTTTAATGAAGTTCGTTAAGACGAAATAAAAGAAAACGAGAGGAAAAGGGGGGAGGATATGCTCGAGCGTATATCTAAACAGATATATCCAAAATAGGGCAAATCGACGAATCCCTCTCTCACTCTCTTTAGCGGCAAGGAAGAGGCGGGGTATACCGAGGCGTAGGGTAAAATAGGCGTTGGTATAAGGGCGAAATATTTGCATTGGCCTGCAATTTGCATTTAAAACGCCGGCGGATAGGGGGAGAAGGGCCGCGGGGATTAACGCGTTCAGGTTTTTCCCGTGGAAAAATGATGCCAATGGAACAAAAACAAAAAAAAATGACAACAACAAAACGTACACGTAAGTTACACACACACGCGCCGCCAACGGAAAGAAGAGAAAGAGAGAGTTGGATAGGGTATGAGTAGCTGGAGAGGAGGGCGGCTATTTCGTCGTTTTGCTTCATTAAGCGCACGCGACGGCCTCGCATTCGGCGAAATGAAGACGCGCGCGAGAGAGAGAGAGAGAGAGAAAGAGAGTAGAGTCGCGGGACGACCGGTTCTCCACGCTGACCGCGGAGACTCTTTCTCTCTCTCTCTCTCTTTTTTTCCGCGACTACTCGTATTTTCGGCAGACTGTGCACACAGCTACTCTTCCGATGCGTATGTACTAGGTGGGTGGTAGGGAGTAGGAGGAAGAGGAGACGCTTGGTCAGCCGCGTATAATAAATCCTGTCGATAAAGCTCTCGGGGCTGACACACTTTGGCGAAGTTGCCGGGGCAGTAGCGTACGGTCGCGCGCGCTCGGCCAGCTGCTTTCGAATTAATGGGAAAATAATCCGGGCCTGAAGGTGATTTACTCACCGCCGCTCGTTTTTATCCGCTATTTATGATATTTGATCTTGTCGGGTTTATTTCAGAAAGAGAGAGACCGCGGAGTATGGAGTACAGAGCGCGCTCGCGCTCTCTTTTGATTTAACGCGCCAACGACTTGAAAGTTCGTTAATTATAATCAGCCGCGCGTACCGGAGACTTGAAGTTTTTATTTTTAAGAAGTTGCCGAAGGAGAGTACACACACACAGACAGAACTTCTCGGCAGAGTTTTTCTTCTACCTCATACGTACATACTTCGTATATATAAAGCCGCGTGCTCTTATTGCGATTGTTTATCGACGCGCGCATACGTATGCATACCACGGCGCTGACAGATTTAATTTCAGCAATAACTTTTTTTTCCTTCGTCCTCGTTATTATTATTTTTTTTTTATTCGATGCGATTCGTTTTAAATTTTTCAAGTGGCAAAAGAAACTTCTTTTTTCGCAGCTCCTCCTCGGAGTAAAGAAGGCAGCAAGCATCGGCGCGCAGAGCGACAAGAGACCGTCGTCCGAAAATTCCCAAGTCAAACTTTCCCCCGCAACGAAGTGAAAAAGTAAATTTCCGTCCGCAAGTCCCCCTGTACTCCACTCTTTCTCTCCGTCTCTCAGCGACGCGTAAAAAGCAATTCCAGCGCCAGCGACAAAGAGGGGAGGGGGGGAGGAGGAGTTAGTACTATTTCGCAGATATAGGAGGCGCCGACTATAAGAGCATCGCTCCGAGAGTGAGTCCTTTGTCAACCCATCCACCTGCTTTGCTCGAGGCGACGGTGTACCGGAGTGGGGGGGGGGACTAAAGGAGAAAGGGGGTAAATATTTGATGCAATTTTTCTTCGGCCTATTCACGGGGGCCCCGGCTTAGAGGAGCCCCGTCGCTGCTGCCGCTTCGCTTGTCGCTTTATTTAAGTGATCGAAAAGCTGCGCCAGACACCTGTGCTCTTTCTCTCGCTCTCGGCCAATAATAGCCGCGTATCCGGTCGAGCTGAGACGAATTTCGCTGCCGTCCCCGAGAGGAAGTAAACCACCCCTACCTCTCACTCTCACTCTCGATCACACGCACACAATGTTCCTTGGACTGCTTCTCGTCGTTCCCCAAGCTTTATGTGTTGCTGCCGAGAGAGACAGGGGGGGGGGGGAGGAGGGAAGAAGGGAGTAGCCGGTCTCTGCGCCTTATTTGGCCGAAGCTGGCTTCGATGCCGGCTTCGATATACCCCCGGTGTACACACACACGCTCGCTCGCTCGCTGGAACGAGCCGTGATTTATGTGGCTTTTATTACCTCAGCCTCCCTCTCGCTCTCTCGTATAGGCGTCGAGTTGTATTTGCAGAAGCTGCGCGACTGCAAGCTAAGAGGGACATAGGGGGGAGAGTCGGGAGAATTTTTTTGACGCGGCGAACGAGCGGCCGTACGCGCGCGGTCATTAAACGCCGGCGTCTGTGGAGCGTAACGAGGGCCCCGCTGATTTTTCGAGATGATGAGCCGTTGATATATTGTCCGGCTTTTAACCCCCTTCCAACCTTCCCTTTCCTTCTCTCTCTCTCTCTCTCTCTTGCCGTGTCTGCATCTACTCTTCTTCTATATCGTATATACGTATCTCTCCTTCTCGCCCGCACTGCTGCTGCTGCTACCACTACTGCGCGCTCATTGATTTTTCCCCGCGCCGGTTAAATGTTTGCCGAATGCGCCTCCCCTCCCGAGTTCGACCTTCGTCTTTTTATTTTTCTTTGCTTTGCCGATTTTTCACGCCGAGATTTGTGTATTTACCCCCTCGACGTATACGCGTACGCATATATAAATCTCGCTGGAACTTTCGGCTTTTCGCGTTTGCTCCTGCGCTCGTCTTCGTTTCGCTTTTCTTCTTTTTCGTTCGGAGCGTTTTATCGGTTTATCGCTGCGGCTGTTCGGCCGAATAAAACGAGCGCCGGATATTGTGTCGCGGTTACTTTCCGTCAATGCACAGTACAGATCGCGATATCCCGTTGTCTCGTATATATTAATTGAATGTTACAGCCGTTAAAAGTTTATTGCTGTATTAGCGAAGCGCCCTCCCCCCTCTGCAGCGGTGAAAGTTTTATCGATTTATATTTCTCAAGAGTGCGCACAAAGATACCCGATTTTATGGTCGTTGCGGAATTTATGTCCATTGTTTGTTATTTTTCAAACTGTACAGCCAAGCCAATTTCATCCAACCGATCCAACACACACATGGAAAATCAAAAGAAGCAAAATCAGCAAAATAATTGCACTGGTCCACGCGGGAGGGGAAAAATCGAGAGCACAAGGTGTCCATTACGCTCTCTTCCGTGTCGTTGTCGTCGGTTATCCTAGCGATGAGACTTCTCGCGATAAAGCCCGCTGAACACGTCAGAACAGACTCACGCGATCTCTCTCGCGTATACCTATATCGAGCATAAATTTCGCTCTAAGGTGGACACGGCCACCGAGAAAAAGGAGGCGAGAACAAGGACTGTCTCTCTCTCTCTCTCTTTCTCGAGCGATAATAAAACTGGTTCGCCACACACACGCCTGACCGAGATAAAGGGCTTGGCGCGAGAGACGCGCCGATCGGCTTTATCTCCATCTCACTCACTCCACAGGCTGGCTAAAAACTCGATACTCCAATGAGCCCGCGTGCATTATGCTAAGCACACTACCAAGCGACCAAGGCTATATCGTATATACACTCCGGGCTTACGCATCTTACCAAGAATATAAGCTTTCAAACACGATAAGAGAGGGGGATTTTTTTAAATAAACTGACGGATCGATGGGTTGGTCTGGAAGTTGTCTTTTTTTCTTTTCTCTTTTACTTTATTTTCATGGGGCTCGAATGATTTTAGGGTAATTTTTTTAAGACGCCGGGGGGGGGAGTAAGCTTGTTTAAGAGAGTAGCGCCGGGGCATATCGATTTTGTTTTTGATCTTCTTAGACGGTGTGTGCTTTTTTCTCACTCGCCTAGTGTGTATGTGTATTGTATGGCTTATCATATTTTTGCCTCTCTCGTGAGATTGCGTCGTTGGAGCACTCCGCGGATTATGTGTTACATTACACACGTGCTAAAAGCAGCAGCTGCGCAGCTTGTGTAAAATACCAAGTTTAATGGGTAATCTCTTGGTCTTTTCATATTTATTGGGTTATGGTAATTTTATTATGCGAATGTATGTATTACCGCGACAGTTGTACATACAGTAGCCGAGCGTACGCTTTTTTTTCGAAAAATTGCGTTTTATATCGCATTTTTACAGAGAGAAAGACGTGTGGTCATGGTTTAATATAAGATATCGCTTTTGAAATACGGCTAAAGTGCGAGGCAAGATTTTGAATAGCGATTTTGCAAATGAATTAATTCAGTTTAGATAAATTCATAACGCCTTGGCTTCGTGCCGTATGTTTTATTAAAATAAGATATGTGGTATTATAAACGAATATGATCTTTTGAAATATTCTTTAATGAACGAATTATTTTCAGAATTTAGCTGCGCTTGCTCTCGACACACGTTTTTTGTTAATAATGGACTAACCTTGTTAAAACCGCTTTTTGAGCTTTCTAATGGGGTATGCATTAATCAAAATTTTTTTGCATGTTTGTACAAAGATTTACGAATCTTAGTTATTAAAAAGTATTACCTCGTATATTTAAACTAATGCATCGCTATTTCGTGTTGAGCAATTTTGTGTATCTGTTTCTCAAATCAAACAAACGTAAGTAAGTTAATGTTCATTACAACAATTTTTAGTCAACAGTTTTCAAAAAGCATGTATTTTTACAATTCTGTGAGTAGTTCACAATTTGACTGTTTAGTACATTGAAATTTAAAAAAAAATACATGTCGTCGGCATTGATTGTAAAGTAGCATTTTCGAAGCATGCTTTCAAATTTCGCGCAATTAGTATCTGTTAAACAAAACATTTAGATAAATGCGTACGTACATCCAATATTTGCACCCAAAGTATACAATAATTTACTAAATCTCAAATACCATGCAATATTAAAAAAAAAAAAGAAAAACTTCGCAAATTATCCTCTCAAATCAACAAGTTGCAAAAAAGAAAACAGTCCTCGACCTTACCGACCCTTAAGTTCCGTAAGCAAAAGCACAACAGTCCCTACAGCTATCCTGATATACCAAGAAAGACAGGGAGACCAGACGATAGTGTTACTCGGCCATTCAAAAGTACAGGAAAAAGGGCGCGGAGGGGGGGGCGAGGTAACCACCCCCGCTCGATCGTTACCATCGCCCCCTTGCAGGAGGCCACCTCTCCCCTTTAGTCATACCTATCGCTCGTCCGGGATGTATCCTCTCAAGCCTAGCGCAACAGACTCACGCACACACACACACACGCTACACGTATATAAGCGGGCATATGTAAGCGCGGCCACGTAAAACCGGTATATCCGTACACATATACAACCCAGCCGCTCCCCTGCTCATAGTCACCCTCCTCACTTTTACTTTCATACGAAGCCGGGTGCTGTAGAGCCACAGGGGGGGAGCTGGGCTCGGAAGCACCAAGCGGAGATCTCTCACCGCGAGAGTCCATCGCCGCGGACGTAGCACGGGGGTGGGGAGAGAAAGGCAGCTTTGGGACCGTACGGGGGATAACACCCTCGGGAAGGCCCAGGCTCGCGGCAGTCTCGTAACCGGCTTCGAGGCTGATAGTCTCTCTCTTTCTCGGTTATCTTTTGGTTAAACGCGAGCGTCTTCGGATGTGCGAGTCTCCTTTGTTCGGATTCGCAAGCGCCGGTGCCAGTGAGTTTGCGCGCCTTGGGGGTCGTCGTGTGCTGGCCAGCCCTTGCGGGGGGGACGACGGGGTGTCGCTCTGGCAACCGCTACCCCCCTCGGCTCTGCTCGGCGTATACGCAGGCGCAGCAGCAACGCGGCCCTGCGCGTCTGACTAACGTGGCGGCGAGGATGTCCGACATGTGCTTACACTCTGGCTGCTGGTGCGTTGTTGTTATTGTTGTTCGGCGTTGCAAATTCGCCAAGTGATATTGTCGATCGGTCGGGGATTTTGCCGACTGCAACTGGAGCTTCCGTCGCGCATGGAGATTAGGCTGCTGTGCGCGAAGTGCTTGCTGAAGGTGTCTGGGTGTGGGGGGAAGGGGGCTGACCTCCACCGGCCCAGTGTGCCATTCGTTTCAACAGTTGATTGTTGATCGAAGGTTTATCCAGAGACGAGGTAGCTGGTGATCGTGAGTGTCTGTGATCGGACGATGATTGCTGATCGGAAAGCCCGGCTTCGTCCGGCTTACCGTCGTTTTCGCTTCGATTATGTGGACTCCTGTATGGTGACGTTGATTTATGATAAGCAATTAAAAATGCTTCATTCGGCTTTACGCTTTGTTAGTCGGCGGCTAGCAGTATTACCAAGTTGCATATCGTTGACGACAATGTGACTCGTTCAGCTGGAGACTTACGATGCAATAATGTATATTTTTTTAACCTTCATTATCCCAGTATTTATGGATTATACCGTCGCGTCTGTTTATTGACTATAAATCTAAGTTTTCCAGTTTACATGTGTTGCTGATATTTTTGTACAGTTCACATTCGCTACACTCTTTTTCCCAAGCATATTCTAGTCGGTCGAAACGAAGCCAAGTTTTTATCTAGTCTGCTTTACCGACGTAGTTTTTCTAATCCTTATACATAGTGGAATACGTTCATATTTAATTTTTTAGAAAAATATACATTTCTCTTACAATATTGTGTACACAAAAGACATAAAAGACTGCAGAATTTATTCTGAACATTATCTACATATCCACGTGCACTTCGAAACGTGCACAATAACAAAGCAATAAAAACAGTACAAACATATCTGAAAATTTCCAATAGAAAATTTACGAAGACTGTCCAAGAGTACGATGTGAAAAATAATTTAATCGTCACATCATACGTGTACAATTTTAAAGTGTTTTTTATCCATCCAGCTTTATTAAAAAACCATTCGTTCAGCGTAACGAACGCACAAAGTTTTCCAAAACCTCCTAATCCCTGAATCAAAAAAAGAATACAAAGCTGCATACGTCACCTGGACATAACAAGAACAAAAAAAGGGAGAGAACTGTAGACAAAAGGTCACATGGTAAATTCGAGAGGGAAATCCCATAGAAGTCGAGCAGATGTTCGGCCGGGTGGTAATATCGATCGCCGGCCCTGATCGCCACATTAGCCGCGCAGCCACGAAGTTCAGGGCCGCTCTCGTGTGCGCGTCTGTGGCGGGAAACCTGAAATGTGACTTTGACTATTATTTCGTGATAACGAATCAACGAATTGTTATGTAAATTCCGGACTTATTTATCCTCGTGGTTTCATATTTGTTATTGGACCGAGCAAGAAATTTTGTTGGTTAACAAGGTTTTGAGTAAATTTTTTTTCTAACCGCGACGAAAGTAACAATGTTTGGAACTACGCCAATCTTCTTCGCCGAGACCTTAAAATGGCAAATGGTCAATGTCTACCAACATCCTATCAGATACGCTGTTATAAGGTATATATACGTAATATATTCAGTTTTTGCTAATCCTTTTTAAGTGTGTTCTTGTTATGAAATAAGTTATAAATAATTATAATTTTAAGAAACTGCGTCTATCTTTGGTTTAAAATTAAGATCCAAAGTAAGTTTATATTATATTAGTTAGTATTGAAATTATCGTAGCACTAACTAATATTATTAAACTGTATATTTATCGTTTATCGATATTATATTTTTATGATGGATAAGAAAAATGTAATAAAGTGTACCTCAAATTTGTAATCTGTTTTAAACATAGAGATTATTTTATTAACATGTCTATCTTGTCTTGTTTCCTCCGTCAGTGTTGTATCCCCTGAATGACTGCAGCACTGCTTACACTTATGCTATGTGGTTGGGCTATATCAGGCTGACCAAGTTTAAAATACGTTTGAATTTTAAATGTTATACACTTCTTTCACTTTATTATTTTTTTAAATTGTTAAACAAGGGATAAGGCTAATGGATCAAAAATTTTTTACAAATAATTAAAACAAATCGTTTTATATTCTATCAGTTTCAACATATTTTTTTTATTATTATAACAGGACGAAACATTCTCTGAAATTTCCACGTTTCCATTACTTCGTAGGGCGACGAGTAAAAAACATCGTCACTCCGACTAAAATTTCAATTCAGCGCACCTTCCGAGAAAAACTCTTCGTACAGCCGACATTAAGTAACCGCAACGAGCACCTTTTCCCTCGCTTGCCCTCTCCCCTTAAAAGCATAACTGCGCCGAGTTTAGCCCCTCCGGCGGCAACTGTTACAGAATTCGTGCCGTAAATACCAGCAGTCGGTCTGTAGTGTCCAGTCGACAGCGAGCATGCGGGGGTGCAGGAGTAATAAGACGAGAGAGAGAGAGAGAGAGCAATGCATTCGCCATTTGTCCCGGCTATACATAGAAGCGGCTCGTCGTCCGCCGCGAGCCAGCCATAAACCGTACGGAATAGGCATTGTTGCGCCGTCGAGAGGAGGAGGAGGTCTGGCATTCGCGGGAAAACTATTTCCCTCCCCCGCCAACGTATTCGCGCAAATGTCCCCCCGGGGTTGTGTGTGGGGTGAGGGGGGCCTCTCGTATTCGGCCAGGCGCGCAGTGCGTTCTATACACACGCCCGGCCCTGAATTCAATCACGACCTCGGACCCACCGCGAAAACTCGTTTCTCCAATGCCATTGTCCTTGCGCTCTCGCTCCGCTTCTCCTGTGCACACACATATACCTACCAGCCCGAAACTTTCCTACGTGAGCGCTTTTTCTTTCAGTTTCTGCCTCTTTCTTTTGCCTCCTCTATGTATATATACGCGGACCGTGCATTGTAGGGCTCGAATGGCCTAACGGGCAAACGCGCACGGGATTCGGTTATTCAAGTACAATGCCGTTTGCAGTCAACGTAGAAAAGCTATACGTAACTTTGGTGGAAGGGGGGAATTGGCTTTTCTCGGGGTTTTAGACGATTTTGTATTCTGGTTTTTTTCTTTCGTTTATTACGCTCTTCTGTGCGTCGTTTGATACGATTTCGATTAAAATTTACGGAAATCGTCTTTTTTTGGGGAGGGGGGGGAATACGTATACGAAAATATTTTTTAATGCAAAAATATTATTTCATATAAAGCGCGCGTCGTTTGTCATCTGTTTAGCGAGAGGGAAAATTAGATATGTTCAAGTTAGCCGTGACTAACCGCCTAAATAAATCATAAACTCTAGGCTCTATTGACTCATTAATCACTTTGATATGTGAACGTTGGAGCCAGTTGGTCTAGAAACTCGTATACGTTATTTTATTTCCCTTTTTCTTTTTTGTTTTCCTAGGCTTTAATTTAAAATAGATTTATTGATTTTACCATCCACGTCAGTATTAATAAACTTCCATCCCTTTTAATTATTCACTTTTTTTCCAAAATTCTTTAATAACGCCCAGACAAAACTACTTAAAACACCCCCAAAATAGATAAAAGGCAAGCTCAATCTCTCCATATAGCCAATATATTACTTACAACGGTAAATCGTTATAACGACGCTCTTTCATTAACGTTTTTCATTACTTCACACTAAAAAAAAACAATACAATACACGTTATCTTCATTATTTTCGCGTCAAGCACACGCCTAGTCATCTTCCAGTTTACTGCCCCCCTACAACAAAGCAGCCCGCCGAAAAGAATAGCGAGACAAAAAAGAAAACAATAGCTCGCGCATCATATATACTAAAATCTTCGGGCAACAAACAAAAATTCAGCAGGGGGAAGGGGTCGAAGGGCTCAATCAAAGACATCCCCGAGCAATTCGACGGCACAAGCGGCAGCTTTGAATTCACCTCACGTACGTGCCTGCCGCAAAAACTCGTTATATTTTATCTATCAAGCCAACGTCCTAGCCGTAAAGTGGGAGGGGGAGGGTTGGCGTGTGCGCCGCGCACGGTAGGAGTGTCTTTTCGTCGTTGCGAACGGTATAGTTCCTTCATCCATCGTCTTTACCTCGACGGGCTGCGTGAGCCGCATGAAACGAGGCGAATTCCCCGACGTCGTCGTCGTCGTCGCAGCGACCTCGGCCCGACCTCGGTTGGACGGCGCGTAATTATCCCAGCGCTCATACGCCTTGTGCTTTTTCATCGCCTGTCTCTCTCTCTCTCTTTTGCTCTCGGCTTCTTTTTCGAAGGGGCTATACCGACAGGAGCCAATTCGCGTGGGAGAGAGCCCAGTGTGAAAAATGGCCCGAGAGAGCGAGACCATTGATTGGCTTTTGCCCCGTTATTGAATCTAATTTGAGGGAGCTTGTAGGCCGGGCCCTAGGGTAAGAATCGCACGCGTGGAGTGACTCGAAATGAGAGGCGTATAGACGTTGAGGATGCTGCTTCTTCGTTCAGGCTCACGTACAGCCAGCGCTGTGTTGGGCTTCGTTTTTTTGAATTTTCAATTTTTCGCCGCTTATACGCTTAACCCGTGTCCCCCTCCCCCTCATGGAAATAAATGGCTAAAGTTGAGAAATTTCCATAAGTTATAAGCATCGCTCGATTTATTGGACGCAACTTGCTGAGCGAAGCTTCGTATGCTTGGAGTTACAGAGTACCATATATGAGCGCGCACACGTGTGTGCGTGTCAGGAGGGGGAGGGGAAAAAAGAAGCGCATAAAAAAGTTTATGCCCCGCTGCGTGGTTTCAAGTGTTCAAGAGAATATCGTAAATCAAGGCCGAGAGAAACTTGGCGAATACAAAATGCAGCCGTCTCTTCTTTAAACAATATATCGGGATACCGTTAAAGACGCGGCCAAATTGCCGCACGTGGATATTCTCTCTCGCGAACGTTCGGTAGACGCTTGACTCGTGTCGAGTCTGTGTCCCATAAAGAGAAAAAATATAGCACACGCTCGATTTGCGATTCACGTACAGCAGTAGTGGGCCCGATAAAAATGACGATTATGTACTCGAGGGGGAGAGCGGCAGGTAAATTGATTCTCGCTTTACATTTGCCGGCTGGCAAGGATCTTGTCCGTATAACGGTAGGCGCTTCTGAAATCAAGCCTATAGGCAGAGACGATTTGCGCTCCTCTGAAGTCGCGGATATGCCTCAAGGGCTTCTTGGCTATTAAATCGGAGATTCGGAAGCTCGCGCGCGCGTCTTCCGCGTAGCATTAGCCGCCGAGAGTTTACCGTTGGCAAAGTGTGGAAATCCGCGCCCTTTGCCGGCTATAATCGCTGCGTTTAGCTTTGACTTGCGTCTTCCGCTTCATTTATCAACGGTTGCGTCATTCGATTTTTTTTGTTAGACTAGACGGAAATCGACGATATTAAAATCAGCGGCTGTACATACAATTTTTATTCTATTTACTTTGGGATTTTTTTACCAAGTTATGCTGAGTAGTTTTCTCGGAAAAACATTAAAAATCGTTCTAAGAACGAATGTAGCAAACACAAGTGTGCAAAAATGTCATTCCGTAGGATGACAATTACAAAATTTTATCAATAATTATGCGACTTTTCAATGTGATGAACTTATTATTTAATGATCTTTTATCGCGTTACAAGCCCTCGAATGTTGACTTAACAAGCTATCAAAGTATCTAAATAGATTATTTTCCTTGCACGCTTACAGTTACTCAAATAATCATCGGATTTTTTGCCACAATTAATCAATTTCAATGATTTATCGAAGCAGATATCGACCTGCAATATGTACTGCTCGTTCCTCAACTGAAAAAAAAACGATAACGCAATTATATATATAATTTACATTTTTGACGAATAAAAATTTGTGTCGACCTTATTTTTCGCGCAATGAACGAAACCTTTGACTTTCAAGCTATCCTCAATGGCTGAGAAAAAATCATTAATGCCGTACTCTCGGCCAGGCTGAATATTTGATTTTTTAAATATCGATCCTACGTTGTACGAGTCGAGGAGTTTCATAGCTTGGGATAAGTACTTTTCCACGCTGTTTGTGCTTTCGACTTCTGCGCTGCAAGTACCGTGCGTTCGCCACTCGTGACTCCAAAACTTGATGTTGCTAATGTTTTTATTATGAGACGGCCATTTTGAATTGAGCTGACTTTTCAAATCTTCGTTCAACAGGGAAACTTTAAATTTTGTCTTGCTGCAAACCGACGGATGTTTTCCTTGAGCGCTCGACGGCCACAATCCGTGCAACGTCCATTTGTCGTTACCTTTTGTCAACTTGCAAGGGCTGCATTGCGACTTTTCCTTTTTCCACGCCTTGTTTTCGTTCAGACACGATGTCTGAGGCCAGTTTTGAGCCAAGGTGAAAAAATCGAAACTAGGCTTTTCGATACTAAAATTTCATTATTTTACACTTAATCGAGTAGAAAGGTTGCAAGAGAGTTAAAATTACGTTACAGTAACGTCGTTTGGAAAATTAGAAAATTTACCTGTCTTGGCAGTAAATAATTTCTGGAAAGAGCCCTAAAACTATTAGGAAAATTAGAAAATAATTCAACATATTTAATGTTGATCTTCTTAGTATGCAAAATCTTTTGCCACGTTCAATTTAGATAAGTGTTTGGTTACTGCTGCATTCTAACTTACAGAAGCAAACAGTAAATAGTGTCTTTTTGCAATCAGGTTATCGTGCTGGTCTAAGAACATAAAGATAGGAGAAAACTAAAATTTGTACGCTGTTATCTTTTATTCGGTTGAGTAAAATATTTTTTTCACATCTTTGTGTCAAGTTCAACTTCACAAGCCTACATTCTCTTTTAGAATACGCTTTTTTCATGAAATGTTATTATTTTAAATATAAATAAACGGTACATTCTCAACTATTTAATTAGTCTTAACAACTGCATATTGTCATTATTTATTTCGATACGAAATATTTACAGCTCGGCAAATGCAATTTCAAACGTACGAGCAAGATCTACGTTTTTCAGGATACCATACGTCCGTTCCACACTTGTTCCTACTCGAAGGACAGTCAGTTAATTTAAGTGATTTGTTGAAACAAAGTGAAATTTCGTTTAAATACTTCTCGTTGGACAACTGCAAAAACGAGCTCAAGTCAATGAATAATTTCAATGAATTAAAGAAAAATAAAATGCAATAAAACTCACCGAGTGTTCAGCGCAATCAATGTCAACCTTAAATCCAATGGCTTTTTGAATGGCATTAGCCACGTTCTTATATTTGTAAGTCTTACCAGGCTTAATTTCAGCATTGGCAAGTATCTGGCCAACGTTATACTCGTTCAACAGCCGAATGGTAGCGTTGAAGTATTTTGGCAGACTATTGGTTGCTGGCAACTGAAGGGCGCAAGTGCCATGCTTATCCCACTCGTAGCTCCAAAAGTCAATATTGGTGTTGGTCAATTTGTAAGTGAGCCACTTCTTCTTCATTTGATCGAGCAGGTCCTTGTCTAGTAGCTGTTGGTCGAATTTAATGTTCTGGTTGCAGAAGAACGGACTATTACCGTCTAATCTGTTTGGCCAAAGCCCGTGGATAGTCCAGTTGTACGACGTGTCGGCTAACTTGCACGGGGTGCAACTGTTTGCGGTTCCCGGCCAGTCTTTGTTGAGAAACCAACAAGCCGTTTGAGGCCACTCTTGACTTAGTCTGAGCACATCAAATGAGAAGTCGCTCTGACTTGGCTTTGAGAACCTATGAATAAACAATTTTAGAGGGAGAGAATACATTGTGCAAAATTTATAATCAACTGAGAACATTACCTTCTGCTGACGAAAGCAGTTGAACCAGCAAGTAGGACTCCTAGTATTAATGTCAACCTCAACATGTTCGATAATTTTGATAAATCCATTCAGTCTTACGGAAGAAAGAAGGGTAGACCTTCTAAATTTCAGCGAGGAACTAACGGAAGGAAGGTGTGATCTGCCTTTTATCACGTTTCAACATGTGAAACATCATAAAATCATAAAGTGATCCGCTTTTTTTTTATTAATCCAAGTAAATAAAGTTAACGACATTTTGAGCAGTTGGTGATTTTATAATGAAGCACGAGTTGAAACAAGTGCTGCCTATATATGGATAGAAGTTTCTCGCAAAATGTTATGGACTCTGCATTAAAATTTTTTCCTTGTTCAAATTTTGTATTTCGTTGATGAAAATTTGCTTAAGGTCCATTTTAAGCTAAGGTAAACAAATCAAAATAAGGCGTTCGATTGCAGAATATTACAATTTCTGAAGGTATACAAAGATATGACAAAATGAGAATTTTAAACAATGTTTTAATTATCAGGATATACCAACAATTAATATTTTAAGATTTTATTGTATAAAAGCTTGGGTTGAGTACAGTATATTCACTACTCGATTACTCTTATCAACTACATTATCACTATTGGTTTCGATACGAAATATTTACAGCTTGACAAATGCAACGCGACGTTACAAATCAAGCGAATGCGCATGGTTCACGTTTTTCGGGATACCACACTTCAGTCTTGCAGTTATTCTTATTCGAAGGGCAGTCGATTAAATTAAACGACTTGTCGAAGCAAAGCGAAATTTCGTTTAAGTACTTTTCCTTGGACAACTGCAAAAACAATCCCAAATAAATGAACAATTTCAATGCGATTTAAAGAAATCAAAAAAATAAGAGAAAAAATCTACTCACCAAATGGGAAGCGCAATCGATGTCGACCTTAAATCCAATGGCTTTTTGAATGGCATTAGCCACGTTCTTATACTTGTAAGTCTTGCCAGGCCGAATTCCAGCATTGGCAAGTATATCGCCAACATTAAACTTGTCCAACAGCTGAATCGTAGCGTTGAAATATTTTGGCAGACTATTGGTTTCCGCCAACTGAAGGGCGCAAGTGCCGTGCTTATCCCACTCGTGGGTCCAAAAGACAACATTGGTGTTGGTCAATTTGTAAGTGAGCCACTTCTCTTTCATCTGAGCAAGCAGAGTCTTGCCGAGGAGCTTCTCGTTGAATTTGATCGTCTTGTTACAGAAGGACGGGTGCTTGCCCTTTGTACTGGACGGCCAAAGTCCGTGGATCGTCCATTCGTGTGGCTTCTCTGTCATCTCGCAGGGTGAGCACTCTTTAGTGTCGTTGGTCCACTTTTTGTTGAGGTCCCAGCAGGCAGTTTGTGGCCATTCTTGACTTAGCACCAGCAAGTCGAATGAGGTCTTTTTGTCGCTTGGGTAATTGTACCTCGACAACCTGTGAATTTGCGATTTTAGATCTTCTCGTTTGCTTAAACTTTTTGGGTAATGTTTATAATTATAACTAAAAACGTTACCATTCCTCGTCGAAAGCAGCTATACCGGCAAGCAAGACTCCGAGTGTTAACGTCAACCTGAGCATGTTTGATGATTTTAATAAGTTCATAGCGTCTTAAAGTATGAGATTGCAGTGGAGGCAGTGGTTGGTGGTTTAGCAACTAACTAACAATAAAAAGGCTCGACCTGCCTTTTATTGTCACTACATCGTAGAAACATGATAAAACATGATGAAAGCTCACGTGAAAAGAGATTAAATCGTTGGTGATTTTATCGTGAAGCACGAGCCGAAGCATGTGCCTACTGTTGCGAAGTGATAAAAAACACGAGTAGTTTGATACAAAATCACATTTATTAATATTGAAAATTAATTTTCTAATGAAGTTATTAAAAAAATGGTTGTTATTATGGATAAGTAATAGAGATACAAATATAGCAAAGCAATAAGTAAAACTCTATTGCGAACAGTTTATATATTTTTTAAAATAAGATATTTTATTCGAAATATTATGGTTGTATTATATAAATAGTTTAAATCAACGCCAACTTGTCAATTTACATCCTTTTTAGTTTAACATATTTGATAGAAAGAAGAACAGCATTCGCGAAATAATTCAATTTGTTATCTCAATTTTATATAATACCCTTCCATTCTAATAAATAATATCTGATCGATCAAAAGAGAGGCGTGTATATTATAAATACGACTAGCCATTAATTCCATTAATTGTTACACGATATCAACGCGTGTCCGTTATTTATCAATGATCTTATACTTCAACAATTGAACTAAATGCAAACCAATTTCCTGGTAGTTTTATCAAATTTGAAATCGAAAGAAATAACTGCGAAATGAATATAACAAAAAAAATTCTTTTTAATCAAGACAAAAGTAAAATCTGCAAAATAAAAAAAAGAAGAAAGTCATTAAAAAACAGAATGATATATAAATTTTAAAGATAAACAGACATAAATCACAGCTTGCATTGTACAAAAAGATCTACAGCCGTAGCTGCCGCTCTCGATTCTCCTGCAATCCAATCTCGCTTAGAATTCCCGAGAGCACCGCCAATAAATCTCAATAAACATATAAACAAATTGAAGCGCGAGAATAAGGAGAGCACTAAACCAGCTCGAGCCATTTCTCTTCCGCCCGTAAGTTCGCGTATACATACAAAATCATGAACGAGCCAAGACTTTAGGCTTACAAGCGCGTAATTTCTTGAGGGAATTTTTCTCCTTGATCATTAAAGCGCGCGTCTACACCCCCGCGTTATCCTGATTATTTGCCCTTCTCCCCCCCCCCGGCGAAGCCACGTAGCTGCAGTGTGTACTAGGCCCCCGCCGGCGGCTTTTATGCCCAAGACGAAACAATCGTATCTCTCCCTTTTACTGCGCCTTGCGATGCAGCGCTGAGGCGCGTTTGTTTTAACGCCCTGTTTCTCTTTTCCCCTTTCGGCCCTTTTGGCTTTCTTCGCGTGATTCGTTGAGCTTCGGGTTGTATATCGCGTGCTTGGCCGCACGTACGCGGATTGCCATTTTATCGCTCTTCTCTTTTTTCGCTCTCTTTCTCTTTTTGGTCTCAACGATTTCTAGCGATTCAAGCTTGAATTATAAATTAAGTTTTTAATTTACCGATGTTCCTTATTTTTCACACATCGAACTAGAGGAAAACGCCGAGTGGATTATGTAATCCACGCGTTCTTTTCTCAAAACTTCAATTGATAAATGTACATTTCCAAGTGCGACTATTGAAACTTGACCCAACAATTTATCTAATCGGTATTATAAGTATCTTTTACTTATCGTTTATTACTATTCCGAATACGTTGACTTGCGCGAAAGGAAAAAAAAAACACGGTACAGTAGACAATGATCGTTATAGCCGATACAATGTTATTGATAAACATATTAAGCAAATATGCTATCTTTTGTTTAACGTTTCATCTTAAATTGATGCTTATCGTTACATTGGCTAGTTTTTCCCCGTTAAACGTCGATCGTATTTTATCCGCTTTCTCAAATTTGAGACTGAACAAACACAATAAAAGACGAGTCAAACAGGGGATGCACTAAAAGTTATCTCAGGGTCTCTTTTTACGACGATCTTTTTTTTACGTCCTTCCATTGCTTACCTAACCTTATGAAGATAGTCCAAGGTTGCTATTGTTTAAGTTTAAAAAAAAATACAAAAAATGAACAATGACAGTGCCTTGATCTCGTCTTAATGATAATAAAGTATTAAAATTTTTAATTTTACGTCGATTTAAGATTAAACAATTTATTGAAACAAACGAACAATATCTTGGCTGATTTTTCTTAAATAAGTCTATCGTCGACGTTTCAATAAAATTTTGCTTAGCAAGAGCTCCGACACTCGTAATCAATTTTCCAATTTCGCAAGTCTCGAGCCAAGATCCCAAGATAACCCAGTGATTTCATTTACGATACGATCTTGAGGGAGAGAGAGAAGAGAGACGCCGACGATGACGAAAATGCGCAAACGAAGCGGGGTCAAAGCGAAAGAAGGCAATTAATTTGGGGACACTTAGTGGCTCCGATATCGTAAACTCGCCGGATCCAAGAGCTTTAATCTCAATTTCTTCTTCGCTCGGCGTTCGCTATGCCACGGCCCCAAAATGAACACGTCGCTCAACGACCTTTCCTTATGTTAACGGGCCACTTGTGAAAATTACTTCTCTCTCTGTAGGAGCTTGAAACGACATCGGCTAAATTGTTCAACTTTTATGTGCTACAAACAAACATCCACGAGGTTAATCTTCAATCTACAAGAACCCGAATGACTCATGCGTTTTACCAACGATACGTACAATTCACTATTTTCCAAAGTATCCTCTCTACGGTAGCTCGATATAATTTCGTCGCAGCCCCGTTAAATCGGCGCTTTCCCTTGTTTCTCGCGAAAATTCCGTCGTTTAAAATATGCACGCGCGCGCGCCCCTCCCCTCCCCGTATATAGCCCTCGAGACTCGCTCTCGAACTAATGGAATTATCGTGTAATTCCCAAGCTCTCTCTTCCTTCCACTCTCTTTTGAAGTATATAATACGAAGGGAGAGGGAGAGAGGCTCTGTCGATCGATCGACCTCCTTTCAAACTCCACAACGCCCCCTTGCCAAAATGTTGTAGCGAAAAACACGCCTATACAAATCGCGCAATGCCAAAAAGCCATCGGCCGAAATTTGGAGCCCGGCCAAAGAGAAAGAGACGGCCGCGAGAATGGAGAAGCGAGAAAAATAAAGCCTCGCTCGCGCGCGATATTGCAGCAAGCCTGTGCAAAGAGGGAGAAAGAGAGCAGCAACGCTTGAATCCGAGAGGGCTTCCCCGGCAATATGTCCGGGGTAGCAGCTTTGTGTAGCAGGGCTGCTTGAACGAGAGGCATGTGGCGCGCGTTGTCAAGCTCTCCCCCCTCCCTCCTCGTGCGTCCTTTTTTTCCCTCGCTCTGTAGCGCCCGTACGCTACAACCCCGATGACTTATGTCCGTCAGTAGGCTCGCTCTCTGCCGCTTGTTTGATTCGGGAAAAACCGATTGTTTCGCAGGGCGGAGGTGATTCCGGCCCCGATGCGAGTGCCATTCGTTTTCCGCCCTTTGCTTAAGCTCCTCCCTACCGATGGCTTTTCAAAATTTTGGGGGGAGATATTTTTGGTTATTTATTGAATTTACCCTTGCACCGATCGACATACGATTGCTATCGATTTATCATTTACGTTAAAGTCTTCCTCGAACTATAAATAATTTTCTGTTTTTTCTTTGTTTCTCAATTGTAACATATTTTTTTTTTGTTTCAGGTAAGTCTGCTGTGATTCAATCAGCTTCACTTCATACAAATCGTAAGTTACACTTTGCGACGATTACATTTTTTTAAATAACTCGTGTTCAAAAATCAAGTCAAGTATATTGACAGCTTGCAATACTCAACCAACTTCCAATATTGTAAAACAAAAAATTCGCACAGAGCTTTTACAGCAATCAACGTAATTCGCATGAAAAGTATAACGGCAGCAGCAGTAGCCATAGAGCAGTCGGTCTAGTCGCACGAGTAAAATCGCAAACGATCGCCAGCGGCCAGGTATACATATAATAACCAGAGAGCGGTGGTAGGGCGTTTAGCTTATCTGAAATCTCGCGCGCGTCGGCTAGGCCTCGGGCGATCTGGCGCGTAAGGGGGGGCTATGTAGCCCAGCCGTACTAAATCAGCCGTCGCGCAACCCTCAGCGGATCACGGCAGCAGCGAGGGTAGGTATTATCGGTGCGGCTACGCGATAAGGCGCGTATACGCTCTCTCTCTCTCTCTGCCACCCTCTCGTTAACGAGAGCCAGAGACTCCCGGGGCCCGAGAGCCAGAGTAGGCAAATTACGTTACGGCTCTTGGACGCGCACGGATAATACGAGCGTACTGTACGCCAAGAGAAGAGCCGGCTCTGCTGCTGCTTGTACTATTCTCTTCGATACTGGACACTAGCTGTAAGCTTTGGCTACGCTCGGTTGAGCTTGACGAGCTTTTGCGGGATGTGCGCCTAATTTTCGGAGTATGGCCGCATGTGCCGAGATCCGAACTCCTGCGGATATAGGAGATGTAAAGGGATGAGGAAGGGTGGGGGATTAGGAATGGAAACGTTGTTTATAAACTAATAAGAGGTAAAAACGATAGGAGCGTCTAAATGTGCTGTTTAATATTCGTTGCGAATCGGCAAAAGTTGACAAAGAGGATTTATGAGCACGGCTTTGTTTCGCTTCTCCCTTGGTAAACTCGCTCAATTTCCGGTGAGTACAGAGTACCCTTCCAGGTCTTATCCGAATTTCCCGATAAGATCCAGGAACTTTGGCAATCGCTTAAACTTTTGCCTTCCTAACGTACGAACGAGTTCCTCAAACGTATTGCGACACTTCAAAACGTACTTGAATCAGGTACTATCAAAAGGTATACGTTTCGCATCTCGCACACAGTTTATATAACGTGAAACAGCAAAAAAAAAATCACTCGACCATGATCGATCGGTATGAAAACGAGCGTCTATCAATTCAAAGCTGTATCACGTTTGTATATATGACAAATCCCTCCAGTCGCTCGAAGCAGACAAGTTCATCAAAATATTGCTCGAATCGAAATGCCTCGCTGTAAATCGATGCAGAAAAGGGAAAGTATATAGGAAACTCTCCCCCCTCGCCCCCGTCAGCCATTGGAAATCGAAAGCTCAGCTCTCTCTCGCACGCCATTCAATCTACTGAAATTTCACTGTTCCCAGCATTTTACTGCAACGATCGAGACTAGAAGGCCCCGGGGAGGAGGGGCGGCGAGGGTAACCCGGAATAAACGAGAGGGGTATAAGACCGATGAGAGCCTCCAGCGAGTTTACGACTTTCCTACCCGCCACCCCCCAGCCTCTCTCTCGGTCCGTTTCATAGCTTTTCCCGAAGCTCGGCGGATATTCGCGGGACTATATAGCACTGAGATGGGGGGCGCTGCAGAGGCTGGTGAGAGAGGAAGGGATAGAGGCCCGTGTGCTTTACGGTCGCCGTCAGATTTCATTTTAGTTAAGCGACGACAGCCCTCCATCAGAGACGAAATCTGCTTCGCTCGATCGAACGCCCCGGAGCCCCTTCTCTCCTACCCTATACCCCGCGCGCGCCACTTTCTCCTTCCGATGATGCTGCTCTTCGGCGATTTAATCCGGAAATGAAAGATATGCAGAGAAGGAGCTACTGGGGGGGCTGAATTTGCTACCTCGAGGGTGAGGAGGTTGAGGAGGGATGGGGGGGAGGGTCAGAAGCAGATGCCTCTTATTTTAAGAAAGTCACGTTAATTAAAACCCAAGGAAATCCGATATCTCTTTCTTTTTTTCTTCTTATCTTTGGTTCAGCGACAAGGTCGCTGTCGCTGGCGTGTGTAACTCCGGGATTGGGAAAAATTTGACGGGAAAAATTTTTCTTCAGGGGCACAGGGATTATTGGGTATTTATCGTTAAAGTTTAATGGAAGGACGCTCGAAATAACGTCTATTTACGTTGAAACTTTTGAGAGAGGTCTATCGAGCGAGCCTAATTGCTTATTTAAATTTGCATTAATAAAGCTATGAATACTTAACAAAGTCATAAAAAAATGCCGAGTTTCATCAAGGAAGAGAAGAAGAGAGAGATAGTTTGTAAATTAGTTTACCGCAGTGGTTGCCCCGTGATTGCCCAACGCTCGTGCTTGTGCAGCACGTGTACGTCGTCGTCGTTGTCGTGCGCGCGCCTGCAAAACTGCAACCCGTCCGACGGTGATATTGGCACAGTTGCCACGAGGTAGGTGCTCTTCTAACAAGTTAAACTCGTCGCAACTTATTCAATATTCCCATCGTCTGCGTTTGATTAATAACGAAACGTTGTTCCGTCTTTCGACCGTATAATCAAATTGATGGATTACATTAAACAACAGATCTATAACCTTCCAAAAAAAAAAAAATAAATAACGAGATTCCAGAATATCAAGACAAATAATAAACGCAAGCCTCATACATAAAAAAAGAGAAGAAATACATATATTCACAACACTGGCACACTCGACTTATCAATCATTTCCATATACAAGAAGCACTCGACAACTAGCCTACACGCGTACAGCTTCAACATCCTCGTGCGTCCAACTTACGCGCCCTTCATCCAGACAGCTAAAGTCGTCTGAAAAATCGTTCCCTTACCCTCTTCCCCCCTCCCCCACACAGGAAAGTTAAATCCGTCTGTTCGCGAAAGCGAGGTAGGGGGTCAAAGTTTCGGATTCTTTCCCGCGCAATCATAAGATTATAACCGGCGCTACGCTCCTAAAAGGACAGCGCTTCCTCTTTTTCCCTCGAGGGAAGGACGTAAACTCCCTAGGGACACTTTGGTCCCTCCCGTTTTTCCCTCTCTGCGAAACACACCTTTGTTTCCCCTCTTAGGGAGGTGATGATCGTAGGATCTTCTGACGCTCGTGAGTTGCGGAGGGAAGAGGGCGCTAAGCGCTGCCGAATATTAAGTTTTTATATTGCCCGAGCGCCTCAGGATTTTATAGCCAAGGGGGGGGAGGCTCGCTATAAAAGAGAGAGGAGCGCTCAAAGGATTTTCGTCGGAGTCGCTCTTGCGTGGCTGTTTTGTAATTAAAGCGATATTATTGAATGACCAAGGGATGAGGGTTAGAGCGCTGTTATAGAGAGCTTCCGTAATGCCTGATAAATTTAATTTGTGAAAAATTTGTTTATTTTTAATTTTTTCTTGTTTTTTTAAAGTTGATAATGAACTTTCGAAAATTGTTGGGCAGGCAATTTTGTAATACTGCATTAGTCGATAGCGAGGCGTAGGCAGTGTCAACAAACGTTTAACTGCTCGATGGGTTTTACGAGAATGTTTATGCGACCGAGAAAGACGGATGGTATAATTTTACGAGGATATTAGGTGCGCTTGGAAATGAGCGATAGCCCCGGGGCTCGTAAGCCCGACGCTTTACGGCTTTTTTTCCCCGATCTCAACTAGCGCTCTTTATGGAAGCTAAAAGATTTCGGATGCGCGCGGTAAAAAAAAACTTTTGTCTATAACTTGAAAAAACCTCTCCGCAGTAGCTTCACTACGATCAACGCGATATCTGGTATAATCCTCGCGCGGTTGAAGAAAAAAAGAACGCAGTATAAAAATTTGCAACAAAACCTCCACCCCAACACCTCGGCACTACATACCTTCGCTCCAAATTCCAGAGCACCGGCTAAAGCCTCTATCATCAATATCATTTAATCACCCGACAACACATCCCTGCAAAATTCCCCTCTTTGAAAAAAAAAAAGAATAATCCAGAATTCCCCTGCGCAGCAGCGACTAATAAAAACGAAAGTCAATTAAGCCCGACATCTGTCCTGCATACACTCGGCCGCCGCGCGCTTTTCGCCAATGCACGCGCAATAAACGAGCAAATGAACGCGAAGCGCGTACGCCGCCCTCCAAAAAAAAAAAAAACAGAGGAAT